>JANQBM010000008.1:39357226-39401765 GCA_025594535.1 Erythroxylum domingense
ATATGTCACTTGCCACATGTCCAATTCTTATAACCTAAATCCAATTTCTATTCTAATTGTCTCCCAATTTTCACTGGAACTCGTGAATAAATCCTAAAGTCACTTGTCGAAATTTCCATTGCCAATGGACAATAATTTCTACTACCATTTACTAATAGTTTTGTCACTTGACAATTTTCCTAGTCCAACAATACCCAACAAATTTCCAAAAATTTCTCCAAAATTTTCAAAAATTCTAAATTCGTAAATTCACTCTCCAAATCAATTTTCAACACATAAAAACCACAATTCTCAATAAAAATCACATTTAGAAATAATTATACCCGAAATGTTAATGAATGCATGTATAGTCATTTTCATGTGCAAATTTTACTATTCATATGTATGTGCATGTCATGTTATGCATGAACATGAAATGCATTTTCTAAGCTCTCATTAATCACTCATATTTACTATTCTAACCTCCCACAATTAATGATATGTTACAAGATAAATCTAGTTCATGGGATTCTAGATTGGACAAAATCACAGATAAGTTAACAGACATAGAAGAGCCCAGAAGAGATTAGAAGAGCAATTTGATCAAGTAATGGAAAATCATGCCTCTTCTATTCATAAACTAGAGATTCAAGTGAGACAACTTTCTCGTGAATTTTGTAAAAGACGTATGGAAGACTCTCTGAACAATATGGAATTACATCAACGAAAGGAATATGAGGCTATCATACTTGGAAATGGGGAAGGGCAAGAAAAACTAGTAAGAAATCAAGTTAAACCCCATCTTGTAGAAGACCAAGAGATGAAGAAAAAGGATGAAGAAAAGAATGACTACCCTCCCTATTATTCCCTAGATCTTAGTATACCTTGTTTGAACATTGAAAAAATTGAGATAGATCTCTATGAAGAGAACCTCATCATTCAGATTAGTGATGACCAAGTGAAATTCAACATAAGTGATGTATTAAAGAATCCAGAAAAGCACGACTCATACAGAAAAATTAATGTTCTCAAATCTTTGAAGGAACGAGAGGACGAAGAGCAATTGACAACAGAAATCAAGTTTGAAGAAGTTATCGAAGTCTTTATTCAAGAAGCTAAACAAGAAGAGGAGATAAGGGTGAATAAGGATCAACCAATAAGAGAATAACTCACCCTCTTACTTGGTAAACTACTAGATTCCATAGAAGTTTCAGGGATTTTTTTTATTCCTTATTTTGTTAATAGTTTGCTCAAAAAAAGGACATTACTGAGCTTTATTGGTTCTTATAATTTTATCAATATTATCCTTTTGATCATTTTTCAATTTGTAGCTTACTCATAGGCTACAAAACTGATGTTGAACGAAAAGGTTGGAAGCAAGCCACTCATAATTGATCCCAGCTGAGTTTCTAATGATAGAAGGTCAAGCTAATGACCTTAAAAGAAGCCCTGCATGTGAGGCAACCCATGGTTTTTAAATTACCAGTTATTTCTTTGATTTTAGATAGTTTGAATTCCGTAGTTAGGTTGTTCCAATTCCAAATAAATATTGTGGAAGAGTAGGGCATTAATTTTGATAAAGTTGATCAGGAAGGAAAGTGTAATGAGGTGATAGTTATAAAAAGAAGTTAGGAAAGGATCTCGGGGGATGTGTATAAGGACGAAAAATGGTGAAATCATATATTGTGGCATGCGGTAAGGTAAATCTGTCCATACGATTTTCAGCTGAAATTTTTACCATTTTACCCTTGCTTCACTTATATATTCATTTCCTACTTCATTTTTTTCACTTTTTTTCATTTTAACTTTATCTCTCTAAGTTTAGAACCTCCAAACATTGTCCCTTCTCTCTAACCAACTTCCAAATTTCCACTTTATTCTAACTTCTACCTACTTGCAGTCCATTATACCACTCATTAAGCAGTTAACAAAGTGCAACTAATCATCGAGAAGAAATCAAGTCTTACACCGAGGGTAAAGGAAAAGGAAGGCGGATTTCAAAGCACCCTTCCTAATCTACACAGAGCAGGAAGGTATTCGATTCCAATCCCTTAGTGTTAAACAAATAGTAGTCTTAAAAAACTTTGATTTTGCTACACTTGATTGGCAAGAATTACGAGATAGGGTCAATAATTTATTAAAAAGAATTCAATGGACCAAGTTTATACACTTCCAATATCCAATCTACCAGGAGCTCACCCTTGAATTCTTTACTTCCCTTCAGTTCAAACCCAGTAACCCTAAGAAAATGTGGATTAGGTTGCAAGGACAACCTTACGAGCTGAACATTGAAATTATGTGTGATATTTGCAGTTTCCCTTAATCTTCCATTGTCGATCAGCACAATGACTTTTGTGCCTCCCGTTTTTGGAATAAGCTCGCTGTTTTGGAGCGGTTTGACGTCAAGAATGCCCACAACAACATTATATAAAGCCATGATCACTTGTTGCTACATAAATTCATGTGTCAAATAGTTTTTGACAAATTAGGAACTAACAAGTGCTCAACAAAAGAACTTTTTCTATTGTGGAGTATGGATCACAGCATCTCAGTGTGTACCTCGACACGTATTGTGAAGCTATTGTTATGTCTCTATATAAGAGGAGCAATAATTTGGGTATGGGTTACTTGGTTTCCACTATTACTAAGTACTATGGTGTAGATTGTAGTGGTCTAATCCTTTACCTCCCTGATTTTCTAAATCACCATCACTTGTGGCGTGCTGAAATCCTAAAGTCCCATTAACATGGAACTCTGGGACATTAGCCAAAAAATTCATGTGAAGAGGACTCGACTAGTGAGTTATAGCACAGCATCACCTTAGTAGGCAGAAGAGGACTCGACTAGCGAGGAGTCTGAAGAGGAAGAAGACGAAGAAGAACCTGGTTAGAAGAAAGTGCTCAATACAATCTACGCCAACACCAAAGCAATTACTGATACACTTGCGGAAAACTCTAAAAGGATGAAGGAGATGGCCTGAACATAATGACATTAGAGCTGGGATATATGCTGAATTCATCGATACTTCAAGGCTCAAGGCGTACAACTGCCACCTCCGACACTATCCCCACCTCCATCACCATAAGGTTTTGTTCTAACGTTTTCTTTTAACGTTATTTTTTTTCATTTTATGTTACTTGATTCCATGTGTATTTGTTTGTCTCCTTCTCACATTGAGGACAATATGTTGTTTAAGTGTGGGGAGGGTTGTGTGTTTTGTTTTGAGTGTGAGTGTGAATTTTGCATAATGTTATGTTAGTGTGTTTAGGTTTCATACTGTGAATTGTGTGAATGTATCGATGGCTTAGATAGATTGAAATTAATTTAATTTTGAACATAATCTATTAGGTTGTGAAGAGTCATTAGCTCACAAAATTAGTGATCTAGTTTCTTTAGCTAAAATATGTAAGTTAATTAGGATTTAGTGTTAGTTTTTCACTTTATAGTTTATCACATTCATTCATAATTTTAGGTCTTTTGACTAAATAGCTTTGTTAGTATTTTTCATGAAAACGAGGAGCTAAAGCAACAAGGTAGGCATTAAAAAAATATGTTTGTAAATTTTAAATAAATAACTATTCCGCTAGCTTTCAGGTTATGAATAGTGCTAGTAGCCAGTTGAGAACATGATGCAGCTGAGTAATTGGATCATCACACATCATAAATGTCCGCCTTCTCGTCGAAAGGCTATAATGATGTTCCAACCAAGCTACTTAATAAAAACATGACTTAGTCAAGTAACCGGATTGACATTCATCACCAACGTTTGCCTCTATGTAAAAAGACTAGGTCTATGTCCACAAAAAGTAATAAAAAATTGTTTTCTAATAAAAACCTATCGAACTTATAATTAGCTTAACTTTTCATGAAAACGTACTTAAGATTAGTTACAAGTTTAAATGACCAAGTAATTATTAATGTGTGTGTGACATTTACGTTTTGATTAATATGTATATTTAGTCCAAAGCTCCTAGATGTGGATTTTACATGTTAATGATTTGGAACAACTTGAATGATTGTGTTTAAAGTTAAATTTATTTCATGAAGTTGAAGCCATTGTCTCATTATTGCATTGTGTGCTTTGTGATTTTGTGTTGTTTGTTGTTTTGTTTGCTTAGGAACAAGCAAATGTTTAAATGTAGGGATGTTTATAATTGTAAATTGCATCATATTTTAGGGCATAGTTTGATATGTGTTTAGCTGTTAATTCAATCCTTGAGTATGTGTTTAGGATAGAATTGTGCTAGTTTGTTAATTATTTATGTTTTAAGTGTTTTAAGGGTTAGTAAAAGCTTTTGAGCTTAAATATTATATTTTTGAGGTACTTTGATGTGTTGGCTAGTGTTTCAGTCAACATCGAAAAACGAAGGAGTTTTAAAGACATTTGGGTCGAAACAACGATCGTGACAGAAGCTCCAGGTTTGGCCCACAATCATGAAAGAAGCTGAAGGAATGGCCTATGATCATTTTTCATGATCGTGGCCTGCATGCCACGATCGTGACAGAAGGCTCAGATGTGAGCCACGATCGTGGCCTGTGTCAAACAAAAACGCAGTCACTCACAAACTTCATGTTTCGAGGGATTTTTTGGGACCTTACAGACCCCAAAAAAATCCTAGGTTTACCCAAAATATAAAAGAGTATAAAAAGAACAAAAAGAGGCAGAGAAAAGGGAGCTTTCGTGCAGACACTGTTGAAAATCCTAAAGAGAGAAAAAGGAAGAGGAAGAGGAAGAAGGAGAAAGAAGAAGTGATCTCGACGTGCTTCCCGAATCAGGAGGTTTTCCAATGCTGTTACCTTCCCAGACCATCCATTTTAAGTGTTTATTTCCTTTTCATTTCAATTTTATTCATGTATAGTAGTAAAATGATGATGATGTTCTAACTCCTTCGGGATTTTATTTTGATTTAATGATAATCTAGTGGATTGTTTTTATTATATTGGATGAATGTTGTTGATAGGTGCTTAATTGATTATGAAATTATTCCATAACACTTAGTGATTATTGACATAAATTTGCTTTAAGATACTCATTTTGACTCATATATGATTTTAAACACAATCCGGAAGTAAAGAAGTTAAAGTGAGTCGAAAGCATGATATTTGGGCCATTTTTTGAAGATTAATTTTTACTTGTCTTCACGGAGAAAGAAGAAAAAAATTAAAAGACAAGAAGATAAAAAATAAAAACACAAAGAAGTTGCTCACGGCTGTGCATGGAAATTTTATGAGCAAGAATTTCATGGAAAAAAAAAAAGGGAAAGCATGGCGTGGTTTTAAAGTGGAGATGTAGAAGAGAAGCAAAAACGACAATTTTCCATGAAGAAAATGCCAGCAAGAGATGTCCAAGGAGCAAAAACGCAGGCTAA
This sequence comes from Erythroxylum domingense, assembly GCA_025594535.1. Taxonomy (NCBI): domain Eukaryota; kingdom Viridiplantae; phylum Streptophyta; class Magnoliopsida; order Malpighiales; family Erythroxylaceae; genus Erythroxylum; species Erythroxylum domingense. Next base: position 39,362,575 of record JANQBM010000008.1, read on the forward strand.
AACGACAGTAGAAGCCAGCAGACCAAAACGTAACGTCCAAGCAGCAGAAACGCAAATGGCCAAGAGAAAACAACGATGCAGGCTGCATAGATAAGAAGCATCGCAGAAGCCCAAAGCATGAATAAAATGACTTGCAGCGCAGACGTTGATAGGCAAGGAGTAGCAGACGCACAGCCTGCAAAACGTAGCTCACGTGTACATTGCATGCAGTGCATAAGAAGTAGGCCAAAACGACAGCACAGATGATAGGCAGGAGCAGCAGAAACGCAGACGTTTCACACCAAGACGCAGCATTACTTTGATAGCAGAAGAAGCAAGACACTGTCATTGGCCAACACCAAAACGCACAGTAACAAGGAGGGTTTTACAAGTAAAAACACTGGAGATGGACAAACAAATAAATCACTAAATTACAAAACAGTAGTAGTGGGTTTCAAAGAGGACAGAGGGAGGCTCGAGAGCAGAATACGAGGGTTTTGGCTGGGGTATAACGTGGGGGCTGAATTATTTTCTTGGGAAAGACATAAAGGGCTAGGCATCTTGACGCCGGTTTAAAGGTGACATCGACACCGACGACCTGGGTTAAGTGTACTTTACTGTTTTGGTTGTTTCTTTCTCTCATTAGAAATTGATTGTATTATTCTATATTAATTGATTTGGGTTTTGTATATGGATAATCATATTCTCGTTATTGTTCGGTTATTTATGTATAAACCCATTGGGTATTGTGAAAAGATGATTTTAATGCATTTATTGGATCGTTTATTTGCAAACCCATTACTAGAATTCCGATATAATCCATAATTGTTATGTTGAAATTCATGTGTAGTGACTAATGATTTGTAATCATTAGGGATAATATGACCTAGGTTAAACGTTGCATCGTATGTGATTGTTGCCTTGATTAATCAATTTTTCTAATTTGTAATACTACTGACTAATTGAATCTAGAGATCATATCCTAAGTTATTCGGTAGCTAGGTTTAATTAACAATCACATCTTAATTAAACTATACCTAAGGAAAAACTCGGGTTAATGATTAACCTAGGATTAATAGTTGCTAGGAGAGGTTTGAGAACAATAAATCAATGAAATGTGTTTAATTGGGGTGTAGGCCGAGATTGAATAAAAGCACTAGGTTCCTACCGAATTCCTCACTTTTATCATTTTTTGCATGTTTTTTTTAATTTGTTTTTATTAGTCTAGTTTCATTTTCTTTCCTTGTTTGAAAAATCCAAAACCCCCCAAAACCTAAACACCGATTAACTTCATTTCAAAAACTTTACACACCCTCTCTGTAGGATCAACCTAGACTCACCACTGCTATAGTAGTAGTCTATTTTTTATTTTGACTAGTATTACGGTGCGTGGTCAATTATGATTTGATTACATGCTTGCATATAAACGCAATAAACTGAGAGGGAGAAATGAATCAAAAATGATTAAATCGGATTAATAAGACTTAGGCGAGTTAATAGAAACTGTTATAAATTATATTGGTAATTATGCAGAGAGAGATCTTGTCTGATATTCCAATAGTTTATTAGAGTGCTTCATATCTAATTAAGTTTTGGATAATTTGTGAATTGAGAGATCACAAATTCCATATTTTGATTAGGGTTTATAATTTAGGATTTAATGGTTATAACACCAGAGAGAGTAATCAGCCTTAGGACAGTTTAAAATTTGTTAGAGTAGTGCCCTAAAGGCAATCACATTTAGTGCGTTTTGCAAAGTTATGTACAGACTTTATTTTCAATAATAAAGAAAAGCATATTTCAATAATTTGGTGTTCATTCTTTATTAATTGATATTGATCTATAAGAAAATTAATAAAGTTCATGATATATGACATAGCATGAAGGAAATTATGATATGATCATACTACTGAGATTCCTATCATGTGCAATTATGTCAGTATCTAAATTATACCTAGTTATAGGATTAATGAGGCTGGACATCGTTAATACAAATAGACTAGAACATGTCAAACTCCTTGATTTGATCAAGCAGTGGATCTCAAAAACTGTAATCATGAGATGTTTAGAGTTAAGATGTGGATGCTTACTAGGATTAGTAAGTACATTGGATGACCTACTATGAGATTATCACATGGATGTCCTATTTTAATGTCAGTGATAATCTCATCATAGCAATGGTGCAAGTATCCTTAGAATTGAGATACTCAAGGATATCTTGGATACTAATTATGTGCTTTGACTCCATTCCTAGTTGCCTTGCAGAGGACGTTCATAAGGTAGTGAATGGGTACAGCTTGAGGTATTTGAAGATAATTGAGTAGTCAATAGAGGATTCAACACTTCTGTGATGGCAAAAGATGATACCCACAGCCTCTTGTCGAGGTCATTGCTTGGAAATCTCTAGCTGGAGTACTTGTGTTATGAAGAATGTCTTCATTGACATATAGAGTAATGAGTCCCAGGACGAGAACTAATATCACTTAGGCTAGATTTGACATAGTTAGTATAGTGAGAGTTGACACTTTGCCCATACTCATAACCAAGTGGGGTATAGCATGGAGCAAGAACAAATTGCACAACAATTGTCTATAAAAGGGTTCATAAGATGGTTCATGACGAGCACAAGTTCATTCGTCAAACTACTTACTTTTCTATCAATTAGGGGTCATGATGTGTTAATAGACGCCGCTCATAACTTCTTAGATTAAATGTTAATCCAAATGGCCAACATAATCAGGAATCTAATAGGTCACACGCATAAGAGTGACTCGAAGGATTCGTAAAATGGTTTTGGATAGAGATCCATTATATGGAGAGCAATAGAACTAAATGGATCCCGATTACATTGAGATATGTCCTAATGAGATCGCGACGTCTATATTTTTGAAACAAGTCTTTGGTGTTTTTTCCATACCCAAGACTCGGTAGGATCGATCCTAATGTTACTGGACCACTTCAGCGTTTATATATAAGATATGGCAATATGGAAGAAGAAGAGAGCTTTCTTTAAAGTGATTAATTTATTATCTTTAATTGATAAAAGACAAAACCATAAAAGACAACAGATGAAAAGTATGTAAGAAGATATGAATTGTGAAAATGGATTAATAAGTTATCTTTCACGATTCCCATCCATCTCTCTTCATCTTTCTCATATTCTTCCTCTTCATTTTCTCTACACGATTTGCTCTCCATATAACAAAGAAAAGAGCTAGCAATCTTGTCTTTGTTCTAGTCATTTCTGGATCAAAGAGTTTGATTCAGTTAGTTTCTCTTATCTCTGCGTGAATACAGTTGCAGACGGTCAGTTTTGGTTGTTGTGGTTTGTGACAACCCTATGAGTAGAAGATCAAAGAACGAAGGAGATTACTCACAAGGTACATGGTTATTATATGAATGATCGATTTGTGTAAATTCCACGAATTCCTATATATATATATATGTGTGTGTGTTATGAACATGTATGTGAATTGAGAATTTTCACCTAGGTTTAATGGTATTTTCTTCTATAAGTATGTAGATCCTGGACTTTAGGCAAGTCTCAGAATAATTTTTTTGTTTTGCGTGTATATGATGCAAGCACTGGGATTTTCCTATAGTGGTATTAGAGCCACTTATGCTCCGTATAAAGGAGAAACCTTAATAAGTGTGATGTTGCCGATTGGTTGTGACAGTTGTGTATTCTGATTATGTTGAATTCGAAATCAGTATAGAGATGTTTTTCTTGAAATTGCTTGCCCATATTTGCTCATGAGATGTTTCTGAATATTTCTATAGAAGGAAAAAATTTATCAATGTGATTTGATATGTTTTTGCTAATTAATTCCCTACTGTTTTGGTTGCTGTGTTTATGCACATTACATGAACAGGCATGCTTGCAAATTCGATAATAAATTCTATAAAAAAATTTAGAATTTTGTTTCACTACACTCTTTTTAAGATGGTTGTCAATGTCTATAAAGATGGAAAAATGTTTTCGAGGTGATTGAATATTTATTTGAGAATTTCTTGTGTGTCGTTGGGAATGTCTGTGTTGAGGAACATAGATTCTGGATTGGCTTGGCTGCTGAGGTTGGATGAGTGTTTCTTAGAAATAAGTTCTAAAAAAAATTCATGGAACATGTTAGGAACAGTTTATATTCTCTGTAATTTTCTCTGCATTTATTGAAATTGTTCAATGATTTTTTCAAGCAAAAGATAAAGTTAGATAATTTTGAGAAAACTGTTGGATCCGGTTTGTTTGAAGTGGTGATTGTGTGTTTTTTGGTTTCAATGCCTCGGATCCTTTTTTATGTGATCAAAAATATACTCCTTTGATGTTGTATGCATGCCAAACTAATTTGCTTGAAATTGGATTTTCAAAAATTTTCAGATGTCAAATATGTTATATTCGCGTCTTGTTGGTATATTCAGTTGTCTTGATTGTTTTGGCCATCACAAGTTATATGACAAATGCCGAAGTAGTCTTGATGAAGTGGAGATTACCTGGAGATACTTAGGGTAATAGTTTGATGTTCTCAAATTATTTGGAAACCTAAAAGATTAATATTGTATTAATCTATTTCGAGTAGTATGATACAATTAAAGTGTTTAATTAGTGCATTAGCGTAAAGGATATTACACTTGGTATATTGGCATTTTAAATTAGAATTGAAAACGTACGGATTGACAAATTAGCCGATTCCAACATTAGAAAGCAATTCGGTTCAAGAGTTGAATCGAATGTCAAATCTTTAGATGCATATCACGTCACAACCCATACAAGAAAACCTTATGAGATGATTACATTAAAGAATGCATGTTAGGGTTGATTGGGTGGGATGATGGATGGTTATGGATATAGATTCAGTGTGATTGATGAAACGTCCTAAATCATACCATATAATCATTGTGACGATAATCCTACGACTTAGATAAGACTAGAATATGAAATCCCTCACACATAATATGAAAACAAATGCCTTCCATTAATATGGGGAGAACCATAATCCTTTTAGAGTTAGGGTTGTTGGGTAAATCCAAGCCCACTCTATACGGATATGTTCGAACCACGAAAATAAGATTTTTGGATTAATAGGACAATTTTCACTAGAAGCGTTGATTTGTTGAGTAAACTCAAGGTCAACATAGAAAGAGACGCAATTAGGTAGCGTACATCAAGAGTTGAGAACCCAATGTGTGTGCATACATCACGAGTTGAAAGCACTAGATGATAGTTGCAGCTATGATGCAATTGAAATGACCAATATCTACCGATTAACCTAAGATGGCTTGTTGGGTAAACCCAAGGTCATTCTTAGTAATGTCAGATATTGACCTATTAAGACACTTTTTTATAATTTTTCTTGGATTCGTAATGAGGGCTATGGATTCTTTGAAATTAGTGGGAGTTATATGCATGTCATGCAAGTCTTTATGATCATGTATGTCTTTATATTCTAACATTCTCTTCACATTTACGTTGATTAAAGATGTCTTCCAGTGTGAATTTGCGCTCGCTTATGGATTCTAATAAATTGACTGGACCCAATTTCCTTGATTGTCTAAGAAATATGACAATTGTTCTCCGATCTGAGGAGCTAAGCTATATCCTAGATGTTCCACTTCCTGATCCCCCTATTATTGATGCTATATCCTAGATGTTCCACTTCCTGATCCCCCTATTATTGATGCTTCTGATGAGGATCAGAAAGCATATCGTAAGCATCTCAAAGATAATGACATGGTTACCTACATTATGCTAGCCTCTACGTCACCTAAGATGCAGAAGCAGTATGAGTCTATGGATACTAATACTAATACCATAATGTTTCTTAGAGAGCTTTTTGATGAGCAAGCTCAGTCTGAAAGGTTTGAGACCTTAAGGCTACTCTTCACGATTAAGATGACTCTACACTAAAGATGAATGGTTATATTGAGAGGTTGGCCACCTTAGGTTTTGTTATGGTATGAATTAATTATTGATTTAATTCTGGTTGGATTGTCTAATAGTTATTCATAGTTTATGTTAAACTATCGAATAAACTAAATCTCCACGACAATCCCTGAGTTGATCAATCTGCTCAAGACAACAGAGCAAGCTATCAAGAAGGATAGCAAGCCAGTGCTAATAGTGGACTCTTCTTCTTCTGGTTCAAGAACAAAGAATCTAAAGAAGAAAAGGTCCAAGAAGCCAAAAGGAAGTGCAGCCAAAAAGAAACCCAAAGATACTGCATCGAAGGAACTTGCTTCCATTATGGCAAGAATGGCCACTTGAAGCGAAACTGTAAAGTCTATCTGGAGTCCTTGAAGAAGAAGCAGGCATCAGATGCCCCAGCTCCTTCAGGTATGCTTATCATTAAGGTTAATACTATTTCTGATCATAACATATGGGTATTAGATACTGGTTATGGTTCATACAAATGTAATGATATGCAGGGCCTCAGGGACAGTAGACAACTCATAAAGGGAGAACTAGACCTACACGAGGGCAATGGAGCAAGAGCTATTGCATTAGCTTTAGGTAATTATTTTTTGTCACTCCCTAGTGGGCTTGTAATTAAACTAGATGGTTATTATTTTGTACCTATTTTGACAAAGAACATATTATCTATTTCTTGTTTAAATAAAGCTAGTTTCCATTTGAATTTCAATAACAATGGTTGTTATATTAGTTTGAACAGAATGCTTTACGGTACTGGTATATTATGCAATGGAATTTACATATTAGATATGTCGCATACAATTATTAATGTTAATGCCACAAAAAGACATAAACGAGATAATTTAAAATCAACTTACTTATGGCATTGTCACCTTGGCCATATAAATGAGAGATGCTTAGCTAAGCTCCACAAGAGTGGTAGTTTAGGGTCATTTGATTATGAATCATATGACATGTGTGAATCTTGTTTATTAGGCAAGATGGCTAAGTCTCCCTTTAAGGGAAAGGGTGAATGAGTGACTAGAGTATTAGACCTAATACATTCAGATGTATGTGGTTCGATGTCCATCCATACCAGAAGTGGTTTTCTTTATTTCATTACCTTTATTGATGACTATTCAAGATATAGGTATTTGTATCTAATGAGATACAAATCTAATGCATTTGAAAAGTTCAAACAATTCATAAATGAAGTAAAAAACCAACTTGGGAAAGGTATCAAGACACTACGATCAGATCGAGGTGGTGAATACTTAAACCAAGAATTTTTAAAGTATCTGAGAGATAATGGGATTTTATCTCAATGGACTCCACCTTACATACCACAACACAATGGTGTGGTTGAAAGGAGAAATTGAACCTTGTTAGATATGGTACGATCAATGATGGGATTTGTAAATATACTAAAATCCTTTTGGGGTTACGCACTCGAGACAGCTATTTATTTACTAAACAGAGTTCCATTAAAGGCAGTTGATGTTACTCCATATGATATGTGGACTAACAAAAAACCCTATCTTTCTTATTTGAAAGTTTGGGGTTATCCTGCTTATGTGAACTGAATATAGTCAGATAAGCTTGATGCGAAGTCTGAAAAGTGTATGTTTGTATGATATCGTAAAGAAACAATGGGATATCAATTTTACCATGCTGAAGAACAAAAAGTGTTTGTTTCAAAGCATTCTGTCTTTTTAGAGAAAGAGTTTCTTTTAAAAGAAGACAGTGGGAGCAAAATTAAACTTGAAAAAGTTCAAGATGCTCGAACAGACTCGGATTAACTGCCAGAACCTGAGATTGTGACTCATATAGATGAAGAAACACTTCAACTTCTTAAACACAAGAAGTTTATAGATCACGTAGGATACGCTCTATTCCTGAGAGATATGGATTTCTTGTGAATGAACAAAATGAAGTATTGCTCATAGAAGATAATGAGCCTACTACCTATAAAGAGGTTTTGAAGAGCTCAGAGTCTAAGAAATGGCTTAGCGCTATGAAAGAAAAAATGGATTCCATGCATAGAAACCAAGTATGGACTTTGGTTGAGATACCCAAAGGAATAAAACCCATAGGGTGTAAATGAGTTTTCAAAAAGAAAACCGACATGGATGGTAATGTAATCACTTATAAAGCAAGACTTGTGGCCAAAGGTTTCTGTCAAAGACAAGGAATGGACTACGACGAGACCTTCAGCCCAATAGCAATTCTTAAATCCATTAGGATACTCCTATCCATTGCTGCTCATTATGATTATGAGATATGGCAAATGGATGTGAAATAGCTTTCCTAAACGAAAATCTAGCTGAGGATGTGTATATGACACAATCAGAGGGCTTCATATCCTATGATGGCGAAAAGGTATGCAGGCTTCAAAAATCCATATATGGATTGAAACAGGCATCCAGGAGTTGGAATATCCGCTTTGATGACATAATCAAAGAGTTTAGGTTCTCACAAAATTCGGATGAACCCTGTGTATATAAGAAAATTAGTGGGAGTGCAATCGTATTCCTTATGCTATATTTAGATGATATATTATTACTAGGAAACGATGTCTCTATGATACAATTTGTGAAGATTTGGTTGTCCAAACAATTTGCCATAAAAGATCTCGGTAAAGCAACTTATATCCTCGGGATAAAGATTTATAGAGATAGATAAAAAAGGTTGCTTGGTTTTTCATAATCAACGTACATAGACAAGATGCCAAAGAGGTTTAGTAGGGAGCGGTCTAAGAGAGGGTATCTTCCTATGACTCATGGGATAACACTCTCAAAATCTATTTGTCCTATGACACAAGATGAGAGGACGCGCATGAATATGATCCCGTATGCATCTGCAGTAGGATCTATCATGTACGTTATGCTATGTAAAAGACCCGGTGTATTATATACTCTAAGTGTTATGAGTAGATACCAATCAAATCCCAGTGAGGGTCACTGGGTGACTGTCAAGAACATCCTCAAGTACTTGCAAAGGACTAAGGATGTTTTCTTGATATATGGAGATGGAAATCTAAAAGTGAGAGGGCATACAGATGCCAGTTTTCAATATGATGAAGATGATTCCAAATCCCAATTAGGTTTTGTATTAACACTGAACAGTAGGGCGATTAGTTGGAAGAGTATTAAATAAGAGATAACCGCCGATTCAACAACTAAGGTAGAGTACATTACGGTTTCAGACGCAGTAAAGGAAATAGTTTGGATCAAGAAATTCATTACTGAACTTGGTGTGGTTCCTAGTAGTGATGGACCCAGACAGTTGTATTGTGACAACAATGGGGCTATTGCGTACGTGAAGGAACCAAGGTCTCATTAATAGTCCAAGCACATACTCCGCATATATCACATGATCAGGGAGATCATTAGTCGAGGTGATATACAGATAGAGAGAATTCCCACAGAGCATAATATTGTTGATCCATTAACGAAGCCATTGTCACAAAATAGATTTAATTCTTATGTACTAGCCTATGGTATTAGATACCAAGGCGATTGGCTTTAGGTTAAGCGGGAGATTTGTTAGAGTAGTGCCCTAAAGGCAATTGCCTTCAATGCTTTTTGTACAAATTGTGTATAGATTTTATTTTCAATAATAAAGAAAAGAATATTTCATTAATTTGGTGTTCATTCTTTATGAATTGATATTGATCTATAAGCAAATTAATGAAGTTCATGATATATAACATAGCATGAAGGAAATTATGATGTGATCATACTACTGAGATTCCTATCATATGTAATTATGTCAGTATCTAACTTATCCCTAGTCATAGGATTAATAAGAGTGGACATCGTTAATCTGAATAGACTAGAACATGTCAAACTCCTTGATTTAATCAAGCAGTGGATCTCAGAAACTGTAAACATGAGATGTTTAAAGTTGAGATATGGATGCTTACTAGAGGTAGTAATTACATTAGATGACCTACTATGAGATCATCACATGGATGTCTTATTCTAATGCCAGTGATAATCTCATCATAGCAATAATGCAAGTATCCTTAGACTTAAGGTACTTAAGGATATCTTAGATACTGATTATGTACTTTGACTCCATTCCTTGTTGCCTTGTAGAGGTTGCTCATAGAATGGTAATTGGGTAGGGCTTGAGGTATTCAAAGGTAACTGAGTATCCAATAGAGGATTCACCACTTCTGTGATAACAAAAGAGGATACCCACAGCCTCTTGTCAAGGTCATTACTTGGAAATCTCTGGATGGAGTACAAGTGTTATGAAGAATGTCTTCATTGACATATAGAGTAATGAATCCTAGGACGAGAACTGATATCACTTAGGCTAGATTTGACGTAGTTAGTCTAGTGAGAGTTGATACTTTGCCCATACTCATAACCAAGTGAAGTATAGCATGGAGAAAGGAATGCACAACAATTATCTATGGGAGGGTTCATGAGATGGTTCATGATGGGCACAAGTTTGTTCGTCAAACCATTTACTTTCCAGTCAATTGGGGGTCATGATGTGTTGCTAGACGCCACTCATGACTTGCTTGGATTAAGTGTTAATCCAAGTGGCCAACATAACAAGGAACCTAATGCGACACACACGTAAGAGTGACTCGGAGGATTCGTAAAATGGTTTTGAATAAAGATCCATTATATGGAGAGTAAGAGAACCAAATAGATCTCGATGAGATCAAGATATGTCCTGATGAGATCGCGACGTCGATATTACTGAAACAAGTATTTGGTGTTTTTCCATACCCGGGAATCGGTAGGGTCGATCTCAATATGATCGGACCACCTCAGCATTTATAATATATATATATATATATATATATATATATATATATGTTTTTTTACCGATGCACAAAGAAAATATTTTGTTGTGAATGAACAAGATATTGAGGAATTGTCCATATATAAAATCATAATTCATGATACGGGACTTTTCCACATAAAAAGGGAATCTTTTGTTTTTATTGTAACAAAAGATTCCCTTTTTATATGGAAAAGTCCCAATCATCATAAATAATTAAAGTATGTCGTTCACGGTACATAAAATATTCAGCCAGAGCCGCTCCTGTATAAGGAGCGAGATATTGTAATGTAGGTGGAGAATCTGTCGTTTCGGCTACCACAATAGTGTAGTCCATTACCCCTCTTTTACATAAATAGTATATAAAACATAGTATATATGTGAATTATGAATAAAGCGGGTAGCGGGAATCAAACCCGCATCATTAGCTTGGAAGGCTAGGGGTTATAGTCAATGTTGAGTCATCATCTTTAACATCTCTAATTCAAAACCGAATATGAAACTTTGATTTTATTCGGCTCCCAAGGCTTTTTCCTTTGATTCTATATGCCTATCCCGAAATAATATGGCAATGTGGAAGAAGAAGAGATCTTTCTTTAAAGTGATTCATTTATTGTCTTTAATTGACAAAAGACAAAACCATAAAAGACAAAAATGAAAAGTATGTAAGAAGATATCAATCATGAAAATGGATTAGTAAGTTATCTTTCACGATTCTCATCCATCTCTCTTCATCTTTCTCATCTTCTTCCTCTTCATTTTCTCTACACGATTTGCTCTCCATAGAACAAAGAAAGGAGCTAGCACTTTTGTCTTTGTTCTAGCCATTTCTGGATCAAAGAGTTTGATTCGGTTAGCTTCTCCAATCTCTGTGTAGATGTCATTGGAGATGGTCTATTTTGGTTGTTGTGGTTTGCGACAACCCGACGAGTAGAAGATCGAAGAATGAAAGAGACTACTCACAAGGTACACAGTTATTATATGAATGATCGATTTATGTAAATGCCATGAATTCCTATATATATATATATGTGTGTTATGAACATGTATATGAATTGGGAATTTTCCCCTAAGTTTAATGATATTTCCTTGTATAGGCATATAGTTATTGGACTTCGAGAAACTCTCGAAACAAATTTTTTGTTTTTCCGTACCACGTTTATTTGATGCACACATCAGGATTTTCCTACAAAATCGACACTCCATTGACACATAATCGACTAGGTTAGCATTAATGATAAATAAAATCCTCTTCCTCATAAGTTGGTTAATTTCTCTTGATTGATTTTTATTGTGTTTTTGCATTGCTCAAAATTCTTTTGTGTTAATTTTTGAATTACAGCTCTTCCCAATCAAATTCTTAGATTTAATTTTCTTTTAAAAATTTATTTCTATTAATTCAATCTTCTTAGCCTTAGATATCATAGAATTAGATTAGTCCCCCCCCCCTTTTCGTGGGATCGACACATATTATATTACAGTTGCGACCCATGCGCTTACAGTATTAAAGGGCTTATAAATTTTAAAGCTCGAACGACACAATCAATAGCAGTGTCGAGAGACCATCTAATTTAGGAGGCAGCAGCATCAGGACTTGCTTCTTCTTCCTCTTCTTCTTCTCTCTCTCTCTCTCTTCTTTTCTCTCTCTCTTGAATTTTCTAAAAGTGGCTGAATGTCAGGCTCCTTTAGGGTTTCATTATAATGCCTATTATAGGCTTTTCTAATTTGGACAATCCTAGGGCTTTTTTCAGGGTTTAAAAGGTTCAAAAAATCCCTCAAAAACTCAAGTAGGGACTGTTGCCCGCGAATTTATCGCACAGACCATGATTGTGGCCCTTAGTAACACAATTGTGGTCGAGATTTTTTTGCTTCTGTCAAGATCGTGGCCCATAATACCACAATTATGGCTACCTGCACTAGCTTATGTCATGATTATGGCATGTTCTCCACGATTCTGTTAAGATCAAGAAGTTCAATGCCATTTTCACATTACTGCATATGTGTGTGTTGTTATTTGGTGTGTTTGTGTTTATGTTTTATTTTTTTTGTTTTTGCTTAAGGACAAGAAAAAGTTTAAGCGTGGGAACGTTGATAGTTATAGGTTGCGTGATATTTTAGTCAGCGTTTTAGTATGTTTTTATTTGTTAATTAATTGATTCATGCATGTTTAGGTTTAAAATTGTGTTAGTTGGTTAGATATTTGTGTTTTGAGTGTTAAGAGCATGCTATTGAGATTTAATTTTATGTGTTTATTAGAGGTGCTTTGATGTGTTTATTAGTGTTTGAGATCAGATATCAAAGAACAAAGAAGATTTGGAGGAAGCCCGATGGAGGACCCAGGGTCACAATCGTGACAGAAGCTGATTTTAGCAAGCCATAATCACAGCTTGTGCAATGGCAAATATGGACTGATCTCTTGAGCTTAATTTTTGTGGGCTATTTCAGAATTTTGGTCCCAGGTAAAACCTAGTTTTTACCTCAATTATTAAAGGACTATATAAGACAAGAGAAATGACCTAAATAGAAAGGCCTCCATTTGCTACTTTGGGAAAAGCTAAGGACAAAGAAGATGGAAGAGAGAGAAGGTGGAGCTTTTATTGCTACTTCAACCTCCAGTCCTCCCAAGTTATCTTTTTTTGTTTCCATCTTTTATTTCATTCATTTGATGTATGAGATGGAATTAATGATCATGAACCTTAGTTTAAGGATGTTTTAACTTCTTTTAGGGATTTATACTTAATTTAATGTTAATCTAGTAGCTTTTGTTGTTAACGATGATGGGTGTTGTGATTATTTGTTGTAATTGTATGCTACAGTAATAAATCGAGAGAGTAAACTGAATGCAAAATGATTATATTGGTTAATGAGAGTTAAACGATCTAATAGATCACCCAAATAATAAAATCTGTAATTATATGGAGAGAGATCTCCCGTGAGAACCTGGTTGCTTATTGGAATGCTTAAGGACTAATTAGGTTATGGGTTGTTTTGTTAATTGAGAGATTACATGTTCGGTAACTCAACTTAATTAAGGTTTATGATTTAGGGCTTAGTGATTACAACTCGAGAGAGACTAATCCTCCCTTCAAAAGTCTAAGGCCATCATTGCATTAACACGGAAGTGACTAAGTTAACATTGATGATAGGATAAATCCTCTTTCTTATAATTTGTTAATCTTCCTTATTTGAATTTCAATTTTCAATTGGTGGTGTTCAAATTTAATTTCTTGCATTAATTTAGAATTTTCATTTCAATCACTCTATATTCGATTGTTTACTTTTCTATTTAGTTTTTATTTTTATTTTAGTTACACTTTTAGGCCTTAGACAAATTAGGATTCGCTTAGTTCACTAATTTGTCGTGGGATCAAAACCTCATATACTATGCTACGACCCATACGTTTGCAAAATATTGAGGGTTTTGTATGATTAAAAGTTGCTCAACAATAATCCTAGTTCAATTTAAGGAAGTGTAATTGTCAAGGAATAAAGAAACCTTATTTCAATTTAAGAGTTTTTTTTAATGTATGAAAGGAGGGAGATACTTGATTCTTATATTTAGAATGGATGGTTATTTCTTGAAGAATGAATTCTTAAGGGCAACTACTTAGTGTGGTGAAAAGGGATGCAGATATCCTATAACATGGGTAGTTATGGAAATGTAAAATACTAATTTATAGAGTTGTTTTTTAATCTCTTATCAACTAATTTAGAGTTTGAATATGGCGATAGAGTCATAATAGTATATAATATACAAAATATAATTTTTTATTTGTTATTGTTAGGTTCCGATCAACATCTCATATATAATATATATCAAATATATACAGCGGAAATAAAACAGAACCTCAAAAACCAGATCTACTCATACATATAGATATAGAAAAACAAAAACATGAAATGTAAGATGTTTACATACCTTTATGATGATCTCCTTCGTTCTTTAATCTTCTCCGCATTGGATTGTCATAAACCACAATGATCAACTCAGACTGTCTCTAGTGAAAATCCACATGAGGATAGAAGGATGAAACCTCACTAGAAGATGGCTAAAATTCTTTCTTTGTACTAGCAAAGATAAGAACTCTTGAGAGAGTAGAGAGAAAAAGTGTGTGTAAGAAAAGGAACCTTCTTTTTTTTTCTTACACAAGATGCACGAAAATCATCTAAATTTTTTGCTCCATTTAACCTTCCATAACCTCCATCACTAATGGAAAGTTAATGGTTATGAATAGCATGCATTAATGGAAGTTATGGGAAGTTAATGACCATGAATAGCATGCATTAGTGGAAGCCAACAACACTTGTTTCTAATCCATTCCATGTAACGTTTTCTACCACGATCACATCGCGATCCAATCTAGAAACACTCTCTCATATCTTGAATCACCATTCAAGACCATTTTACTCATCCTTTTGATCTCCTATGTGTATGACCTATTAGGTTCCCGATTATGTTGGTCACTTGAATTAACACTTAATTCAAGTAAGTCAACAGTGGTATTTAGCAACACATCATGACCCCCAATTGACCGAAAAGTTAGTGGTTTGATTACAACCCTTTCATACGCAACGTTTCCATGCAATTTATACCCCACTTGGTTCAGAGTATGGTCAAAGTGTCAACTCCCACTAGACTGACTATGTCACATCTAGTCCAAATGTTATTAGATCTTGTCCTGAAGATCTCATTACTCTATTTATCATTGAAGACTCTCTTCGTGACACATATCTGCTCTGGCCAGAGACTCCTGAGTAATAACCTCAACAAGAGGTCGTGGGTATCATCTCCTTCTATTAGGAGTGGTGAATCCTTTATTGTCTACTCAATTACCTTCGAATACCTCAAGCTATACCCAATCACCACCCTATGAGTGACCCCTAAAAGGCACCGATGAATAGGGTCAAAGCATAGAATCAGTATCAGAGATATCCTTAAGCACCTCAAGTCAAAGGATACTTGCACCATTATTATGATGAGACTATCATTGACACTGTAATAGAATATCTATATAATTATCTCATAGTAGGTCAATCCAATGTACTTACTAACCTTAGTAAGCATCCACATATTAACTCTAAACAACTCATGTCTACAGCTTATGAGATCTACTGCTTGATCTAATCAAAGATTATAACATGCGTTAGTCGATCTTGATTAATGATATCCCCATCTCATTAATCCTATGACTAGGGAAAGTTTAGATACTAACATAATTACACATTATAGGAATCTCATTATCATGATATCATAATGATTTCCTCCATGCTATGTGTTGTATCAAGGATTTCATTAAATCAATTTAAGATCAAAATCAAATCCATAAACGTATGAACATCAAAATAATGAAAAATGTCTTTATTAATCATAAAATGATTTGTATAATAAATGCTAAAAGTGATTGTCTTTAGAGTATTTCTCTAACAGTTATATGATATATTATTACTTTATGTTATTTAACTTATATTTATTAACTTGTGTAACTTGGGAATAATAAAAGTTATAGAGGCCACATTACTAAATGCATGTCACAAAATATGTGACTGACATATTTATCACAATTGGTATGGACATTGGAGCGATAAAGACTTAAGGAGGTAAATTTGGACATGTGCATAGTTTTCATATGTTAAAGAGTTCAATGAACAACTAAAAAAATTAAATAAAATTAAAATTGGGTATGATTTTAAATTTCTTTAATATCCACAAGAGACTTAGGCTTAGTTATACCAATCATTTGAGTCAAAATGTCATGTCATTAATAATAAAATGAGTGAGATTTTCAATACATAAACCCTACCAATAGGAGACAAACTAGTTATGAATATGCTAGAAACTATAAGAACTATGATCATGAAGAGACATGCTAAAAGAAGGGTATATGCATATGCATGGAAATAAGATATTACACATTTAGTTGTCAAGGAGCTTGAAAAAAAAAGAGGAGGCAATGCAATAGAGGATTATGTGGAATGATGATGGAGCATATAAGGTTATAGCTGCAAAGTATAAGACCTATCTGATTATCTATACAAGCATGTTATTAGTACTATCAATCACTTTTAACAAAGACTTGAGGCATTTATCAAAGGAATCTACAGGAAGAGAACCTTTTAAAAATTTATGATCAAGTATTATGACGTATTAATGGAGTGATCTTCTATCCAAAAAATGATTATGAGAAAATACATCCATTAACCAAAAGGGTAATTCTAAGAGGGATAAAAAAGGAAAGAACGAGAGAAAATAATGAATCAAAGGAAGTACCAAGTGCAAGCAAAATGTCAGAAAAGGATAAGTGCAAAAATGTAGGAAATATGGTGCTTTTAAACATAATAGTAGAAAGTGTAATGTAAGACCTAATAAACAACTTGTCAATGTAAGCAACTATTAGTTTATCTATCTTTTTTATCTAGTCATCAATTTTAAAATCATGCATATTATTTTGTAGTTCTGAAAAGCTTTAACTAAAGGGCCAATAGTTAAAGAAGTCTTATAGGTAAATAAATATTGCTTTCTCTTACAAAACATGATTATATGACGATGTTACTCCATTAGTAAAATATCATGTTTAGCAAACTCGGTCTCAAAGTAACAAGCCAATTAATTAGGAATGTATATCTAGTCAAAAAAGCATAAATATGAGTATATGTATTTACTTATATATTAGTAGTTATTGTCAATATTAAAGGCATCAACTTGTTGACTAACAAGCGTTAATTCACAAGTTTCTAGTTTTACAAACAAAACTAAAAGGAAATATGGACATATGAATCCAAAACCTTTCAATTTATCTTTTAAACTAAGAGGTCTTAGGTTTAAATAAATATGGTATCACTTTAAGACAATTATAACCTATAATAACTAAAAGGAAATCAATAATTAGGACTAGTGGCTAATAAGTTGACAAAATAGACATTTAAATAACTTATACATGAATATGTTTATTTTTGTAATTGTTTGATTATATTAACCAGGAGAATAAATAAGTTTATTTGCTCATACGACAAATGATGAACCCATGCACCTAGTAGGTTATTTTGTAAGTAGACTTTATAATTTGGTGTATTTGGTAAACTAAATGAATGAGCAGATTTATTTTGTATTTTGACAATTGATGTTTGCCTAGAATTCATGCATCAAATAGGTTATTTTTGTAACTACCGCTTATATTACTTGTGTTTTGTAAACGAACAATTTAATTTTGTATAATTGCAACTAATGAATTGGATTCTAAACATTATGTTCCTCTTAGTTATTGTGTTCATTATGTTCCTCTCAATGATAGTGTAATTTCATATAATTACTAAGAATAATGGAAAACTTTTCATTAAATAATAAAAAGTGAAAATACATTCCTACTAGTCAATTTAATAATGAAGCATGAACATAAATAAGAGTATATACTCAATTTTATACTAAATCCATTTTCCAATTACAAAGAAAATGAATAATAAAAAATTCAAATAATTCCTACTATATTAAGTAGCATCAACCTCAACTCTTTCTTCTCTATAATCAACATCTCAATTTCTTGTTTAATAATTTTTAACTTCTTATCATGTTCCTTTATTTTAGATATAATTCTTCTTATTTTAGCCACCTTTAGTAGGGTATATCTTTCTTTAACTTTCGAATTACATAGACAGCTCACTCAAGAAATTATTTTTCATACCATTGGAATAATTTAAAATTATAGTCTAATTAATTGATACATTCTAAATATCTTTCATACTGATTATTTGTGCTCTATGATGTCCTTAAAGAAGCATTGAGCCCACAAAAGCAAACCACTTTTTTAACATTATTGTAATTCGAACTATTAGATGTTCAAAATTCCACTTGCATAACTATAAGAAAACTCCATAATTAAGTTATGCTATAGTAAAGAAATGTGATATAAAAGACACAATAAAAGATATATTATGATAGATGAATTTATGATTATATCAAAGATAATTTCAAGTGGCAGGCAAACTAAACATGTCAAACTTAACCAAGTGATAAATTATGCTACTAAACCTAATAGTACAAAAATCAAGGTTAGATTCACATTTAAATTTATTCAATAAGGATTAGTAGTTAAATCCCCATTCCATTGATTTTTAGTAGTAAGCAGTAACTAAAAGTGGACACTAAATGGCCATTGATGATTAAATTGAGAAATAGATCAATAAGATAATCATCTTAGTATCTCTAAATAAAAAGAAACTATAAGAGGCAACCTTTCCACATTCATAAATGTATTGAAAGACATGTCTTTCATTTCATGTATTAGACCATATGGAAATAAAAAGATAATAATTTGGATGCCTTACATTGAGGTACTAAAGAACATTATTAAAAAGAAATTCAAATACTTGGTTAATTAGCAGAAAATGTAACTAAAACTTAATCTTAGTAAAGAATCAACGTAGTGCTCAAAAGAACATTATTAACGAGAAGGTGCATCAAGGAATGATTTCAATGCAAGAGACAAAAGTTAAAGAAAACTTTTCGCTCCTCATAATGAAACATGAATATAAATAAGAACAAGTCAAGTACTCAATTTTATACTAAATCCTTTTTCGAACTTCATAAAAGATTAAAATGAAATAAATCATATAACTATATTGAATAACATCAATCTTTAACTCTTTTTTCTCTCTATTTAACATCTATATTTCTTACTTGTAATTTTTAGTTGCTCATTATGTTTCTTTGTTTAAGTAGTACTTCTCCTTATTGAAGCCCCATTTACCATGCATGGATATGTCTTTCCTTAAAGTTTGAATTGGATGGACAATCCTCTAAGGAAATTACTTGTTATACTATTAAAAAAATTCACAATAACTAACTAGGTGATTAGGATATTCCAAAAATTCTTCTATGCAGAATATTATTGCTCTATGATATCCTTACAGAAGCATTCAATCAATATGAGCAAATCACTTTATTAATATTATTGTAATTAAAATTGCTAGATACATTCACAAAACTATATAAAAAAATTCCATAGTTAAATCATGACAAAGTAAGGAAAGGTGATCCAAAACTCATAACGAATCATATATCATAAAAGATTCATTTATGATTACATCAAAGAATAATTTCAAGTGTTATCAAGTCAGACAAACTAAAAATGTTGAACTCAATCAAGTGGCAAGTTATGATATTAAATCTGATGGTATGAAATCAAGGTTGGATGCTCATTTAAATGTTTTTAATAAGGACAAGGATTTGGATCTTCAATCAATTGAGTTTTAGTAGTAAGCAATAAACTGAAGGAGAATGTTTGGTGTCTATGAGAAATAAATCAATAAGATAATCATCTTAGTATCTCTAAATAAAAAGAAGCTACAAAAGGCAAGCTTTACACGTTCACAAATATCTTGAAAGCCTCAACTTTCATTTTATATATCAAATATTATGGAAATAAAAAGATAATAATTTGGATGCCTTACATTGAGGTGCAAAAGACCATTATTAAAGAGAAATTCAAGTACTTGGTTAACTAAAACATGATCTTTCTTGCTTAGAAGAACATTATAAGGAATGATTTCAATATAAAGGGCAGAAGTTAGAAAGAAAGCACGGAACAAAGTTAATTAGGAGTATAAATTAAAGAATCAGAAAAGGAGAAACTTGGAATCGATAAATACAGACTTTAAGAACCAAAGTGAATGGCTCCATAAGCAAATAGAAGTGTCAGAGAGGACAAGAGAAAAAGCAATATCAAGATATTGCTGTTGTATATCTTGATACGACTCTAAGTCCTACCGGAAAGGACACAGTAATAATTCAAGTTGAGTAACAAAGGAAACCTAAGAAGCAAAAGCACTTGGGTGTTGGGTGCAGACTATATTAAATGAGTTATTCAATTCTACTGCATACATGGGGCATATGGTACAGCATTTTTCCGCTTCAAATTATTGATATAAGACAGAGGAGGAAAAGGACAGTGGTTTCCATTAGAGGTAAAAGAAATGCAAATTTTAGTTTTTCTCTTACTTTGTTTGGAACAAAAGAAGGAGACCACACTTGGGAATTGGAATGGGTTATGGGTTTACATGTCCACAGAATTCAATTAACTATAAGCAGCTTATGTAGGGATGTCCCCATCTGATTAATGGAAATGCTCCTAAGATGGGAACTGCATTCATGAGCATGACGGGTGCCGTGTGAAGAAAGGCAGAGACAAACAGAGGGGGACCCGCAGAAGCCCCGGTGTCAGAAGCATAATAGGAGTAAATGCTGTGTTTCCACGTGCCCAAACCCCATCTGTGCATGAGCCGAGGCCCCACGAGCCCCGCGTGAAGATCAGCCGTTTATTCTTGGAGAGCACCCCGTCCCATCCCATCCCCCCGTGCACATTCAATCGGATTTGACTGCTTTCTTTTTATGTCGCCCCCGCCCCACTCTCGCCCCGTCAAACCTCTCTGTTTTATTGAGTTTGTTACAATTTTGTTCTATAAAACCATATTCCTATATTTACGTAAGAAAATGATGGAACATATCTTGCATTCCCCGTAACGAAGGTGCAAGTGTTCTCATTTAATTATATTTGTAAAATATTATTGCATTTACATAATCACATTATTAGCAAATAGATTAAATAAAATTTCTATTGCTTGGTCTATTATGCATAAAGAATTTCGATTTTAAAAGAAATATTTTATCAAGATAATTTAATAAAATTGAATCCATATCTAAATTATAATTCATAATTCAAACAAAATTTCATATCATTTAAAATTTATTCTTAAATTCTTTAAATGATATGAAATTAATTTAAGAGTAAATTTTAAAGGATTATGATTTTTGTTACTTACAAATTAATTTTTATCTAATCAAATTTTAAATTATTAAACTTAGTTAGCAGTAGGGATTCATTAAAATGTTTTAAAATATTATTTATTAATGACCATAAACATTAAGACTTATTCATTTTTAATATGTCTTTTACATTATTATTAAAATTATCTGAACTGTATTTTGGTAACGGAAAAAATATTTTCTGACTGCAAGAACATTCAAATGCATGTTTACTATGGATTAAATTAAGTGGCTTTATGTTTGAGGTTTTGAATTTGTTTGAGGGACTAAACTGAAGAAGAAATTAGAGAACATATCTGACCCCATAAAATTCGTAACTCGAATTTTGCTTGCAGTTGGGAACTGGCACAAACAATGCTGAGATATCATGGTGGATTTTAATGAAGTCGCTGGACCAAGAAGTTGAAGTCAGTGGAAGCCAAAGTAAGGCTCTCCATTGTGCCCTACATCCTTTCTTGTTATTGTTGCATTTCTATTATTCAATCTCTTATATTTGTAGTTTAAGGATTAAATAAATATAAAAGTCATTTCGCATTCTCACTCATCATAACAGTCTTGCGTAGGCAAAAACAAAAAAAGACATGAGATAAGTATTATTTTATACCTTATAACTAATCAGTTGGTTGTGAATTTTTTAACATAATTCATCAAAAACATATAAAATAAGATCTCTAAGGTAAATATATTTTGTAAATTAAATTATAATGAGATCATAATTATGAAATTATATTATATTTACGTATTATTTATAAAATATTTCAACATTATTGCTCTATTAAGACTAGATATTAATAAAGTATAAAGACTAACACATATTCTATTTTTGTGTTATAAAAAAATAGTCAAATTCAAATACTAGAATAAAAAAATATTTAAACAAACGTATAAGTGTTTGATAGAAAATAAGTTCATAAAACTATTTTGACCATGAAGATTATGAATGACCCATTATTTGTGTATCTATGAATCTCTTTAGTATGACGATTGTATAATAATCTTTAGAATTGAGATTACTAAGAGTATCTTATGTGCGGATTAATATGCTTTAATGCTATTTATTACCTACTATGACTATAGTAGTTCAATAGATAGCACTTAGATATAGTATTCACTATCTGAAAATAGTTGAGTAAGTCTATAATAGATTTGTCACCCTAAAGTAATTAGAGAGAATGTTTCATTGCTTTTGATTAATATTGATTTAAAGAAATCTTTGGTCAAACTGAATTAACATTTGAAAAAAGTTGTTTTTCAATATTAAGTATAAATTAATTACTAGTTAATAAAATCGAATATGATTATATTTAAAAAAAGCAGACACTAATTAGAATATTAAATACCAAAATGATTAAATTATGTATCATAATTATACATGGATAGACTGAATCAAATCACTTTACTGTTCATAATATTTAGATTATTATAACATGCTATTAGATGTTAATCTTGATATATTATTATAAATTATATAATTAAAAAATTAAAGATAAATAATAAATAATTGATCTAATTTAATTATAAATTGCAATAATAATTAATAATCATTGTTAACATATTATGAACATAATGAATCACACATAAGAAGTATTCAAAATGAAAAATAATTTAAATTAAGTTGGACTTAAATGTAAAGTTTAAGAAACTTCAAGGACCAAATATGAAATATTTTATTTTACCAAAATTAAATTATAATTATAATCAAAAATTAATTTTAGTAAAAAAAACTGCTATCTTTTCCTAAAACTGGTAAAAAGACACAAAGGAGCCAGCACTCCTATCATTTCCTTTCAAATCATTTGATATCTTTTTTTAAAATTCTATATACATACCGCTTGTACTTAATAATTGGAACATTCATTTTATTTATGATTTGTATTTTTAAATTATTTATTTAAAGAGATTAAAAATCATAAAATTATTTTTTTCGTTATATCCATGATATGATCATCGTTGATTTCCTAACAATAGAAGGAAATTCATTCATTAAATTTGTTTTCTGTCTTTCTCTTGTTTTTTTTTCCTTAATTTCTTATTATCAAGCATTAACTTTAAGCGTGGAACTGCTAACGCTGAACCACCCTAACAGTGTTTGGTTTTGTAAGAACTTATCAACCACAAATTATCATTTATGACCTTTCTCTATTATTACGTGCTCCATTGAAGTTAACTACGGGGATGATATAGGAAGGTGATATAGGCTATTCGAGGGAAGGATATCCCTTGTCGGGAAATGGTTGAATATCAGCGAACCAGAAACAAAAAAAACATGTGGTAGTGTCAAGGATTATGGAAGCAGATCCCTCGTACCGTCCTAGTCTGTGAGGCATTTGTGGGTTTAAATATCCACGAAATCAATTATCCCATCCTTTTCAGCTTACTTGATGATGTTGCATGTTTCTTGTACCATGTACAATTTAACCAGATGGGCACTTTGCGTTGCATCATATGAATATGAAAGTTCGAATGATCTTCCATTTGTTATTCATCGATGTTTCTTTCTCATCCGTCAATGATCTTCCACGTCATTATATAATGATGAAAGAGGTCAAGTGGTTAACCTATATATATTATGAAATCAACTCTAGATATATGCCGGTAAACCAATACCAGAAAAGTCGTGTTGTAAACTCAAAACAATTTATTGCCTAATCACTTTAAAGTTTTTCAGTTTTCAATCCTTGACCCGTAGCTTTCTTATTGTTAATCCCTTCAATTATCTTCTAACAGTGGTTAATACCAGTACACATAAAACTTTCTAACAGCTTTCTTTTCTTTTGGTGGAGAATTTCATTCACGTCGGTTGTACTAATATTAAAATTTTAAGCTTTGAGAAAATGTCAGAAGATGAGCTATTCTCTACAAACCATTTGAATTGAAAGGTTGTGCATTAATCTCTAAGTTAACCATAAATATTTCATGTTATACGCAAAAATTATTGAATACTATGGTACTAAATGTTTTACATTTAATACGCTAATCATCGATACGAATATTTTTATAAGTATATGATTGATTTCTCAAAAAGAAGAATATAAAGTCAACGTATCAATACACAAGACTCCTTATTTTACGAAGATTGGAGGAGGATATCATAATGTATGCACTTTAGTGCAATTTAGTCTCATAATTATAACTACATCACCAAATGGTTTTCAAAGTATATAAATTTTATGGACGTCATCTCATGAAATAGATAATCATAATTAAATAAAGTAAAATTATAAGATTATTATGAGTGCTTAAAATTTATAAGTACATCTAAAGATTAAGTCGCTTGTATATTATAATACTAACAAATTTTCAAAGTACAAGAAAGATAATTATGTATGCATCTTACATCTCATCTTATGTCAATTATGTTTTTGTCGGAGAAAGGCCATAATAAGGGGATCGGCTAATCTCTTTGAGTATGTCTAAAAGCAATGATCTCTTTGATTAAATGATAGCGCTTAAGAGTTTTTTTCTTATGCAATAAATAGCATTATTGTTAAAATACAGTGTAAGTCGATCAAATCAACCATATTAAAAACTACATCAAATTCAAAGATGAATGTCTTATCCAGAATGCCTATTTTGTTACTGCGTTCCTATCTGATTTCAAATCTTTTAAACTCGTTTTACTATCATTAGAATAAAAGCTGTTCATATCAAATTTAAGTTCATATAAAAAATTCCTTAATCATAGGTTCAATCCTCTGCAAATCAAAAGATCACATACCTGATATTAATCGAGTATTTAATGATATTCAGTATAGTTTTCTAGTGGCTTTCGCTAGAATTAATTTGGTATCTACTCGTTATGCTTAAAGTATAAGAGACAATTAGGTTCTTACAAATTAGTATGGACGTGATTATTAGAATATATGAATTCTTTTCATCTTTCTTTTGTCCTATTGTGTCTTAAGGCACATTCTTTTGTAAAGTTGGATTCCTTGCTAAGTTTAAAACAATAGTCCATGAACTTAGTTAATGATTTATACATATAATTCATAAGTAGAAGAGGTGGAGTTTGAACTATGAGATTGTTTTTTGTTATTGATTTCAATTCTTATTACTTTCCTAATTAAGTAGATTGGTCACTTTACTAATCCTCCTTCAAAATATTCAATTTCTCTATACCTACAGATTCTTCTATCATCGTGTTAGATGATGCGACTAATCTTTTTTTTTTTTTTTTGGGTTAAAAATCTCATCACACCTTAGCTCTCACTAATATTTGAAATTGAATGAAATATTAGAGGGAGAAACTCGTTGTTTTGGCCATACCGTCTTAAGACATAAAAGTGTTACTCAGCATAGTGGACAGGATTAGACGTCAAGAGTCATAAAAGTTAACCACAAAATAATGAGATGCTTGTGCAAAATCACCTTTATCGGCTGTTTCAAACCATATCTGCATTCAGCGCCTCAAATAAGGCTCCTCTTAAACGCCTATAACGAGGCTAGCTCCTTATATGTTATTGTTGTTTTTTTCTTTTGAGTTCGCAACATAATCAGAAACCAATTTTACAGGCTCCTGGCATCAGTAAAAGGTCTATATTTCATCCACTTGTCCCTGCTTTTAGACTGTCATTTCTACTCTTTTGGGTAATTGAGCTTTGGTTTCAAATTCGAAACATCAAACACAAAGCTTTTCTATGGGACCCTTGAACTGGGCAAGTACAAAACCGGTAATAATAGTGCAAAGTCGAATCTGTGGAATTTTCATGTACAGCCATCATTATGTCTCAAACGCAAGAACTTATACGTTAAATATTTTGATTAAATCAATCGTTAAACCAACTATTAAAACGAAAGAACACTTCAATCTTTAACAAATTTATACGACTCGAATCCAGAAAATGCAAGGAAATTCCTAACGACAAACTTTAACTCGCGCGAGTCTTCTCAAACTTGGGTCAGTGAGTGACATTGTGGTTGACCTCCATTCGCTATCGGAGCTCTCCGCATTCCCAGCTTAATTTGCACTTATCCTTGAAAGAATATTTAATTGTAACGGTGAAATAAACAAAATTTAAATAACCAATTGCATACAAACAAAAGAAAATTTATAAGTCCATTGTATGATACGGTGTTGTTGTGGGGGTTTGAATGATTTATTATGACTACGCCAACTCATGCAAGGGAATTCATAACCAACACCAATTGTATATGATTATCACAAAGACTTCATTGCTTGAATAACAAATCTGATATCTGAATGGAATAATATATAATATTAATACCATAATAAGCCTACCTTAACTCAATCATTTGATTTTGATAGTTAATATTCTACCACTCTTTATCTCATATATAATAATACAACCAACGGCCGAAGGCAAGGCAATTAGATTAGAAGAATTATCGCATGTTTAAGATAAACAAGAAACAGCTCACTTGATGGGCTCAAGGTTTGACTTAATTGATAAAAAGGAATAATCACGCATCGTCTGAAGGCAACAACACTCTTATCTAATGTACTACCGTCCCCAAATTTCCAAGTATATACCCCAAACAGACGTCACACCAACATTTAGGTCCACTATGGTGGCAAAACCTTTCCTTTTTTTTCTTTTTTCGTGTATATTCTTTTATGGAGAAAAAAATAGAGAATCATTATTATAATAACTTTCATAATTATTAACATTAAAATTATCTAATTATTTTTTATATTATTTGTCATTGTGTAAGAATGTTAACCATAATTATATTATATAATCGCTCATTTCTTGTAACGGAATACAAACATCCGAGGTAAGTTTCGACATTTAGTGACGGGTTGAATTACTCGCCACGTCAGCTAAATTACATACTGTGATTGGAGCATAGACATGCACGCGCACGACGGTCCTTTATTTAGGCCTCACCATTCGGGTCTTCTTCAAATTTGCGAGGCGTGCGGAGTCTGTTCTCATTACCTCTCTCCCACTCATTCTGGAGCGAATCGAGTTGCCATTTTTTTTTTTAATACCTAAATGCAGCTTTTGAACCTCTCCTCCTAAGTCCTAAGAAGAGACACCAACACAATTGCTTCTTTTTTCCCTGTTTGTTTTTTTCTCACCTCATTATTTTCATCTTTGCTTCCCGCACAAAACATGTATAGATCGGAGAAAGCAGCGAAAACTGAGAGGTACAAACTCCAATGCAAAAACCCATCTTTCTCTTCCTCTCTTCTCGATGAAATCTACCGTTCCATCGACGAAGGTAACGAGAAAAGAAAAGATTTGAGATTTTACAGAGAAACAGTGGAAATGAAACAGACCGAGGCTACCAATACCAGTGTAAGAAACAACAGAGCCATTGCCCAAGAAGAAAAGGTGTCTGCACTTCGCCGAGCTTGTCTAATCGAGAAGTGGATGGATCAAAAGGTGAGCACGCAGAGAACGAGGCCTAACTTTGGTGAATTTCAAAGAAGATCGCATCATCACGATCACGAACTTGACCAAGATGTTCTGTTTTTCAGCACAACCTCGAGCTCCTCAGATTCTAGCTCTGGTGGATTATCGTCCTCTGACTCGGATTCCTTGTACGGTGCAAGATCAATCGCTTTATCGAGGCCCAAGCCTGTTAGGACAAGCCTGTCGGCGCTACCATTAAAAGCGGAGCAAACAGAGAGAACAAGGAGGACTGTGTTATATGAACAGAGGGAGTTCCGTATGATCGATGATTGCCACTACACATCTGCAGAGGACACTCCTAGACTTGAAAAGAGCTCGGTCAGCTCCAAATCAAGGGCATTGGAGATTTACAGAAATTTAAAGAAGATGAAACAACCAATTTCTCCAGGTGCTAAATTCGCTGGCTTCATCAATTCTCTCTTCACCGCGACGAACATAAAAAAATCAAAAAAATCTTCATCTTCTGTTTCTTCAGTTGGAAATAGCCATGAACAGAGGAAATATAAAACAGGGCAGGAATCCACCTGCTCTTCTACTTCATCTTTTACGAGATCGTGTTTGAGCAAGAGCTCTCCATCCACAAGGGAAAGATTGCGCAATGGTGTTAAAAGGACGGTTCGATTCTACCCGGTTAGCGTGATAGTGGACGAAGATTGCAAACCTTGTGGACATAAAAGTTTAAATGAACAAGGATATGACGCAGAGCCAAAATTGATGCCTGTTACACTGCCGACTGCATGGAAAATTGGGAAATCATCATCCAGAAAAGTGGATCATGAGATCATGGAGAAGAGTATAAGGGTTGAAGATGTGGCAAGGGAGTTGTTGAAAGATTATCACCACCATCAGAAGAAGAATGAGTTAATCATGAGAGATGTTGGTTGCAATTATAATGGTAACTACGAAGATGAGTACGATGAATATGAAGACGACGACGACGACGCCGCAAGCTATTCGAGTTCGGACTTGTTCGAGCTTGATCATCTTTCAGTAATTGGAAAAGACAGATATAATGAAGAGCTTCCTGTGTATGAAACTACCCATGTTGATAAAAATCGCGCCATTGCTAATGGCTTGATAATGTAACAAATTTTCTTTTCTGCATGGTATAAAAATTTATTTTTGTGACTCTTAATGCTTCCTGTTGATTTAAGACATTAATGATTCTACCATGTAACATAAAAAGAGCAGAGTTTTAATACAATTGTTTTGAAGGATTTTGATAGTATATACATTCAATAGGTACTGGAAGTATTTAATACCAGCACTGATTCATTGTGTAATGTGAATGCGGAGAAATGAAAGAACAAAATAGAGTGAAGAAAGGGTAGCTAAAAAGAAGCAAGTGGGGATGAGATGAGATGCGGATACTGACAGGTGCCGTTTCGATATTGGAAAAAGAGAAAGAGCAGGGAAGGGTAGGAAAACAAAGAAAACGAAAGATTCTAGATCGTCATCGCAAGCAAAATGAACTGTGCGTGATGGTAAAGGGAAAGGCAGATCTTCTCTTCGCCCATGGGAATAGAGAAAGTGCAAGCTTTTGCTTTCATGAATTCGCCCAACCTTGGTTTTAGCATCTTATGTCACTTATTCCATTCCAGCCCCGCAGCCAAGGAATTCATTGAAGTTTCGTTGATCTAATTAATAACAAATTACAACAGAGGAAGTAATTGAGCAGATTCTAATAAATACCAATACTTGGATGAATTTTATTTAAACAAAAAGGAGATAGTGAATGTAATTCTGTTTAGACAGACACCACATGGAATGGAACCTTACTAGTTTTAACTTTGTTTCAGGTAAATCCTATCAGGGAGGGTGTTATAAAGCTGTTAGTCAGAAAAAGTACTTGCTAGAGTGGTTCTTTGGTCGTGAACCACCCAAGAGCTAAGAGCTCATATACAATATAAAGTTGATTTGGCACGATATGGAGGAGACAATATTATATTCACTTGGCATACACTAGTACGACGGTCCCATATACACGCACTATAAACTTAAAAGCACCAATTAGCAGGAACGTAAGGAAATGAGCCCAAAAACAATATGCCGAACGTGAAATAATAATAATAATAAAAAGCAATGATTGTTATGTTACTCGCTAGAACTGGACTTAATTTAAGTTTAAACTCAAGCGAGCACCGACTAATTAATTAAGGGAGTACATTGTTAATCAATAGGGCTAATAATGACCTACAAAAATTAAACGTATCATTAGTACGTGACGAGCATGCAGATGTTGTAATGTGAAATGGTCAAAATTTTAGCACCACATGATTAGAATCACATACACTAAAAGTACCAATTTATAGTAGTTTAAGGCGGTGGTGGAATCGTAACTTATTCAAAGAAATACATTTTTTTTATGTTAAACAAGGAGGTTCCTGTTACATTGGTTATTATAATATAATGCATGCCATTCCTCTAATCTTCCGCATAATGGGTGGGGTGGAGAAGTTGGCATCAATTATGAAGAGAATAGCATCTTCCCCAACCGCGTCCATGACTTCCCTGCTTATGGCACGTCACCCTAGATTGTTACCAAAACGGTGGATTGCTACATACATGGATCGTCTGCGTGTTCTTTAGTGGGATCAACTGTCATATGACATTTGTAACTTTATTTTCTTATACGATTGGTGGTTGTCTGAATTATTGAATAAACTTTATTTTTATGTTGTTATAGTTTTTGTTCAAGTGTTTTGATGAGGATAACTATGATGATGACATATTTGTTTTCTATACTTTCTTGGCGCACAATATGTATATGTTGCCAGGAAAAAAAGGAGTACAATTCCTCGTTGGTTGGATCAACCAACAGATTCAAAAGCATTCCTGCCCAGTGGAGTGGACCACTTTCTGGAGAAGTAGCGAACCGAAACTTTTATCAGTTCCCATATCATAGTGACTCATTTACAGCCCGACATTAATTTCACGGGAGAAAAAAAGACTCCTATTATAGTTTTGTTATCTCCTAGTTCAACATCTAGGAATAATTCCTAGGTAAGTCTTGTCTTTGCTTTTGAAAAGACTGGACCGTTCTCCGCCACGATAACAGCCTACCATTTCTGGACCTTTTCAAATTTTGCTAATCATAGAAAGAGGTTTGTATAGAATGGGGCTCACAATGTACTCGTAATTTGCAATCCCCAGGTGGGTTCCCATCAGACCGGTAACAGCTTTTCTGTTCTTCTAAAAAGACCAAAGTAAGAGATCATGATTCAGGATTTGTCATTGTGACTCTGTGATCTACCCGAATCTTGTTCAAATGGGAAAAGTAAAGGGGTAAATTGTAGATCCAGGACTTAGTTTCTCGGTAGAGCAAAAAAGGCCATAAAGAGCTAAACTTTAACATATTATCATATTGAAATTGAAAATATTGTTTTGAAATTACGGAATACTACGTTTCATTCGGGGGCTAAACTCTTATTTAAATTCTTATCTCAAAATACCTTTGATTCTATTGTTTCAAGACTAGCTCTGTGAGTATTGATCATTCAAACTCTAAAATGAGTTAGTTATACAGTTGATTGTTGTTCAATCAATTGAATTTCTACTATATATTTTAATGATACCAAAACATAAATATTATCCAACTTTTTATTTCTGGTAACTAAAAGAAAGTAAAATGAAATTATTTAGACATACGAATCAATCGGGTCAAGAGATATATTATGGAGTAAAGTGAGCAGTAAATGATGTTTGAAACTAAAAGAAAGAAATTAAATCAATTAATAAGTTTCGAGACTTTTCAACAAGAAACAAGCTATATGGACTAAGATTAAGAGAGATTCAAGACTTTTCAACATAACGTTTTAGGAATTCAATATGCATAAACATAACATTTTCAATGTAAATGAATGTAACATCGATTAGTTGAAGGGTTTTCAACGTTAGGAAATTTGGATATAATGGATGAGTTTCAAAGTTAGGTGTTTAAGTAGGGATTCAACTTACTGATGCCAATGCTAAATAGATAGCAACTAGCATATTATGTATAGAAATAGTTGTTGAATGAACATTTAAGAGTTTGTTGGCTATAAAATCTGTCTTTTAGTTATTGAATATTTTCTAGATCTATATTGATATAATAACATATTTTAGATAGCTTCAAGCATTCAAAGTACTTAAGCATTCATTATGATTTGAGATTGAGTCCTTGATAAGTGTAAATTGCATAGTATTTTAGGGCATAGTTTGATATGTGTTTAGATGTTAAGTTGATCAATTAGTATGTGTCTAGGTTAGAATTATGTTAGTTTGTTAATTATTTGTGTTTTAATTGTTTGGGTTAGTACAAAATTTTTAGCTTAAATATTATGTTTTTGAGGTACCTTGATGTATTTGCTAGTGTTTCAGGATCAATATCAAAAAACGGAGGAGTTTAGGAGGGAACCCAGGCTATAACATAGGGCTATGATCATGATAGAAGCTCCAGGTTTGGCCCTGGCTACATGCTATGATCGTGATAGAAGGCTCAGATGTGAGCTACGATCGTGGCCTGCATCGAGTAGACACGCAGACGCTTACGAACTTCACGTTTCGAGGGACTTTTTGAACCTTTCGAACCCCAGAAAAACCTTAGGGCTACCCAAAACATAAAAGACTATTTAAATAACAAAAAATGAAGACAAATAGAGCTTTTTTGTGCAGCCACACTCAAAACCCTAAAGAGAGAATACCGAGAGAGAGAAAGAAAAAGAAGAAAGAGGAAGACGAAGCTGATTCGACGTGCTTTTCAGATCAAGAGGTTTTTCAACGCACTGCCTTCCATCGTTTATATGGAAGCGAAATAGTGATTTATTAATATTTTTTTATTGCCTATCTTGTTGCTTTTAGCTATTCGTTTTCATGAAAAATACTAGTTAAGCTACTTAAGCTAAAAAACCTCAAATTATGAATGAATGTTACAATCTAGAGGGTGCTAAATTTACATTAAGTCTTAATTAGATTGTATATTTATTCAAAGCCCCCTAATTTACTAATTTCGCAGGCAAATGATCGTTCACAATCTAATAGACTGTCCAAAATTAAATGAATTTCACTCAATCTAAGCCATTAACACATTCATACACTTCACACAATGTAACCTAATAACTATCATATAGTATGCAAAATCACATTCAAAAGCAAAACACACAATCCCTCCCCACACTTGAACAACATATTGTCCTTAATGTGAGAAGGAAGCACACACAAACACATAAGCGAAGGATAAAGACAAAAATTAAAGTAACAAAGAACAGAAAAAATTAAAATTAAAAATATAAATATAAATATAAAAAAATATAAACAACATAGAACTGAAGGCTAATTTGGAAAAGAAAAAAATTAAATTTGGGTTAGGCAGAAATCCTAAGGAGATGGAGGTGATAATGGTGTTGGAGGTAAAAGTTCACATGCCTCGCTCACGTTTTATTGAAACTAAATCTAACTATCCCTAACTTTTTTAAACAAAATCTAAATTTGCTAGTTTATGGTCATTAGCTTAACCTTTCGTCCATGAAGGTATTTTCAATTATTCAGATACAAGGAAATCACTTCCTTATCTTTTGGAATTGCTCCTCCAAGATACAGCTTGCACCAATGTCCATTGACCTTAAAAGTCTCTTTGTTAGCATTTTCCAATTTGAGAGCTCTATGATCAAAAACTTGAATGATCGTATATGGTCCACTCCATCTAGACTTCAACTTTCCTGGAAATAAACTCAACCTGGAATTATATAGTAGACCTGTGTCTCCTACTTTGAATTCCTTTTTCTTGAGACGAGCATCATACTATTTCTTAACTTTTTCCTTGTAAAGTTTGGTGTTCTTATAAGCATTAAAACTAAATTCTTCAAGCTCGTCCAGTTGTAGAAGTCTCTTTTTGTCGGCTTACTTCTAGTCAAAATTTAAAGCTTTAATTACCCAGTATGTTCTATGTTCTAATTTGACCGACAAATGACAAGCTTTCTTGTACACGAGTATATAAGGAGTTGTTCCAATGGGTATTTTAAATGCTATCTTACAGGCCCATAAAACATCAGCTAACTTAACTGCCCAATCTTTCCGAGAATTGTTCACTGTCTTTTCCAAAATTCGTTTAAGCTCTCAATTAACAACTTCCACTTAGCCACTAGTCTGCGGATGGTTAAGGTGTAGCAATTCAGTGGTGTACTCCACATCTTTTTAGGAGAGCATCAAAAGATCTGTTGCAAAAATGTGTGCCTCCATTATTTATTATTGTACGTGGCACTTCCAAACTGGTTGAATAATCGTTTAATGAACTTTTGCACTACCTTCCCATCATTGGTTAGAGATGCTATCTCTTCGGCCCAACGTGAAACATAATCGACTCCCACCAGAATGTACATGTTCCCTATTGACGATGGGAATGGACCTATAAACTCAATGCCCCAGACATCGAAGACTTTTACCTCTTGAATGTTGGATAAAGGCATTTCATCTCTTTTGGAGATGTTACCTATCCTCTGACATTAATCGCATTGTGCCACGTAGGTTTGTGTGTCCTTAAACAACTACGGCTAGTAAAATCCACTCTCTAGATCTGAGCTATTGTTTTGTTGGCCCCATAATGCCCAACATACTGCCCTTCATGACATTGCTTAAGGATGTCTAATATTTCCTCATCTAGAACACAACATCGCATTAATCCATCTGCACAGACTCTATATAAGATTGGCTCATCCCATATGTATCAATTGCAGTCATGCAAAAATTTCTTCCATTGTTGGTACGGGAGATCTTATAGGAATTTACCACTAGAAACATAATTAGTAATATCTGCAAACCATGGTGTAGTTAAGCTCTCGAGTAGCATCAGAGTTTTATCAGGGAATATTTCATTAATGTCCTTACTTGGCTTGTATTCCCCTCCGTCAAGTTTGGATAAGTGGTCTGCAACCAAAATTTCTGCTCCCTTTTTATCTCTTACTTCTAAATCAAATTCTTGCAAAAGTAACACCCATCTAATGAACCTTAGTTTTGCATCCTTCTTATTGAAAAGGTATTTTAGTGCCGCATGGTCGATGAATACAATTACTTTTGAAGTCAAAAGGTATTGTCGGAATTTATCACACGCGTACACCACTGCAAGTAATTCCTTTTCTGTAGTGGCGTAGTTCAGTTGGGGTGGTCCTGTAAGAGTTTTACTAGCATAGTAAACTGCATGCAATTTTTTATCTTTCCTTTGGCCCAACACGTAACCTATGGCTTGGTCACTCGCATCACACATAACTTCAGACGGAAGTGTCCAATCTGGTGGTGATAAAATTGGTGCTGATATTAATACCTGTTTTAAAGTGTTGAATGCAGATATACACTTAACATCAAACACGAAGGGCACATCCTTAACTAAGAGGTAATCGTGCAATTTGCAAAAATTCTTTAATGAATCGTCGGTAAAATCCTTCATGACCTAAAAATCCTCACACCCCTTTGACATTGCTTGGGGTTGGAAGTTTTTTTATTACCTCCGTTTTCACTCTGTCAACTTCAAATCTTTGATATGAGATCTTATGTCCAAGAATGATCCCTTCTTACACCATGAAGTGACATTTCTCCCAATTCAGCACTAAGTGTGATTTTCACATCTTTGAAGAACTTTATCCAAATTAGATAGACACAAATCAAAGGAATCTCCAAAGATTGAAAAGTCATCCATGAACACCTTCATTATGTCTTTTATCATGTCAGTGAAGATTGACATCATGCACCTCTGAAATGTTGCTGGAGCGTTGCAAAGTCCAAAAGGCATCCGTCTGTATGTGAAGGTTCCATAGGGGCAAGTGAATATGTTTTCTCTTGATCATCAGGGTAGATGAAAATTTGATTATAGCCCGAGTATCCATCTAAGAAGCAATAAAATGAATGGCCAGCTACCCTTTCTATCATTTGGTCTATAAACGGAAGAGGGAAGTGACCTTTCTTAGTCATTGAGTTGAGTTTACGATAATCTATACATACTATCCACTCTGGTTGAAATTACTTCTCCACTTTCACTCTTTATCATCGTCATTTCTCTCTTCTTAGGTACGCATTACGCTGGACTGACCCATTCACTATAAGAGATGGGATATATTATTCCTGCATCTAGGAGTTTTATGATCTCCTTCTCGACCATCTCCTTCATGTTAGGGTTTAGTCTTCATTAACGCTCTCGCGCCGTTCTACATCCTTCCTCTAAGTTTATCCAGTGCATGTAGACATTCGGGCTTATTCCTCGAATGTCAGCAATCTGTAATCCGATGTCTTTCATCCATTTGTTTCCACCACCTTACTTTCTTGTTTTTCACTCAATTGGTTGGAAATTATTATAGGTAGAGTTTGACCTTCACCAAGAAAGGTATACTTGAGGTGTGCAGGTAAAGGCTTGAGCTCTAATGTCGGAGGTTTCTCTGAAGATGGTGGTGTGGGTGCTTCGGTCCGAACTAATTTGTCTTGATGTATTGGAACATCTGCCTCCTCCTTCTCATCATCTTCTTTAGATTCAAGAATTTGGTGTTCACTGTCAACTTTTGTTTCCAATGATTGTACTTCTGCTATGTAGCTCTTAACTTGTTCTTGCAAACTTTGATTTCAACTTTCATGCATGCGCTACTTGTTGTCAGATTCTTAAAGGCTTTATTCATATTGAATTCAACCTGATCTTCACCTATTTGAAGTGTTAATTTACCTTTGTGAACATTAATTATGGCCTTTTTGGTGTTCATAAATGGTCAACCTAAGATCAGTGGATAGTTTTTATCATCTTTAAAATCCAGAATCACAAAACCCACTGGAATAATAAACTTACCTACTCACATCAAAACATCCTCCACTATTCCCAACGGCCTCTTAATGGATTGATCAGACAATTGAATTAACATTGATGTAGGCTTGACCTCTCTTAGTCCCAACTTCTTGAATTTCGACAAAGGCATCAGATTAATGCTAACTCCCAGATCACACAAACACTTCGTAAATTCCAATTCACAAACCACACAAGGTATTGTGAAACTTCCTGGATTTTTTAATATTGAAGGCATTTGACTGGTGACTGTGGAGCTGCATATAACAGTTAGGGCTACCGTCTGATTATCGTCCTAAGTACGCTTCTTCAATAATATGTCCTTTAAAATTTTTGCATATTTAGACATATGTTTTAATGCCTCAACAAACAAGAGATTTGTCTATAGTGTCCTTAGCTTCTCAACAAACTTTGCAAATTGTTCATCCAACTTCTTCTTTTGTAGTCGTTGAGGGAAAGGAATCTTAGATTGGTATAGTGGAGGTGCAACATAAGGAGGGTATTCGCTCATATCCACTTCTTTCTCCTTTTCTTGATGCTTCTCAACTGGCTTGATAGGTTCCTCTATTGTTCTTATGGGTGGTTCCATTTCCTTCCCACTTTAAATTGTGATAGCCTTTAATTAATCCTTTGATTTTGTTCCTGAAGTGTTAGGAACATTTCCAAGATTCTTTATAAAAAGGGCATTTGTCAGTTGACTCACTTGGACTTCTAAGTTATGAATGGACAAAGCATGATCTGTAGTGTCTCGCTTAAATTTCTCTTCTAACTTCTTTTGTGCATTATCTAAAGTTCCAAGCTTATCTAAAATTTTGTCCAACTTGGCTTCTATCGAGCTTGCTTTATCTTGCTAGAATCCCGATTGCCCTTGGGGCCTGAACTGCCCTCCATTATTATTATTCGACTAGGAAAAATTAGAGTGATTCTTCCACCCGGTGTTGTAAGTGTTTGAGTAGGGATTTTCCCCTCTCATTGTCTATATTGTGCCCCCATGTAGTTTACTCCTGGTTTTCCTCTCTCATTAGGTAGCAGTCCATAGTATCGTGATCTACTTTACCACATAACTCACACTTGAACTGTGCGGCTTTTACTTGAGCTGAAGATGACACCTTCATATTGTTGAGTTGTCGCGTCAAATTGTTGATCTTAGCTTGAATCTTCATAATCTGATCGACTGTGACAACTCCCTTCTGCTCTCTAAAGGTAGTAGGTTGCCTACTTCTCTCACTCGCCCATAGGCAACTATTACTGGCCATCTCTTCGATCAACTCCTTTACTTCATCAACTGTCTTTCACATTAAAGATCCTCTTGATACTGCATCGATCGTGCTTCTAGTAGGTGGGTTTACTCCTAGTAGGTGGGTTTACTCCTTGTAAAACTTCTGCAGAGGGAACTCTTTCGGCAGGTTGTGGTGTGGGCATCTTCTTTGTAGGTCCTTATAATACTCCCACATTTCATAAATTGACTCCTTGTCACCTTGTTGTAAATTTGTAATTTCCTTTATAATCTTTGTAGTCTTCGTTAACGGGAAGTATTTATATAGAAAAACACGCATGAGCTGCTCCCACGTCGTAATGTTAGCGGGGCTCAATGAATGGTACAAAACCTTCGCTTTATCTGTAAATGTGAAAGGGAACAACCTAATCCTAACAACATCCTCCGACAACCAGTGATATCGGAAAGTATCAAAGATCTTGAGGAAACTAACGATGTGTGCCTTTGGATCTTCATTCGCCAATCCATAAAATTGGACGTTTTGCTGAAGCATATTCAGGAGGGCTGGCTTGATTTTAAATGAGACCGCTTGAACAAGCGGTCTAGCCACTCCTTTGTTCGCTGGGTTAAACCCTGGCCTCATAAAGTCCATGAGGGTCCTCTGTTGTTGCCTTCCAGGGTTAACTTCCTGATCTATATTTCTCTGAAATTCCTCGGCCATTTTTGACTGTTCTATCTATTGTTCTTCTTCTTCTCACCGAGCTTTCTTAAGGTTGCATTCTAATTGTGTTATGTCTAAATCTATCACCTCCGCTACACGACTCGAACCCCTTGTGACTCTTGTGTTCATGCAAGAGCATGATTCCTAAAATAAATGAACGAACTAAAACCAAAAACTATAACTAACATAACGTCTTAAACTAAAGAACTAAATTGCCTTCCTCGACAACGGTGCTAAAAACGTGATTGCAAGGTTACACGCGATAAGTTTTACTATTTATGACTTTAGTAAATTCTGCAAGCGTACAGGTCATTCATATAGTACCTAAGGTATCGATCCCACGAGGAGGGCTAAATAGTTGTAAATCTAAGGTCGAAAGCACTACTAAACAATAATTAACAAACAATAATTTGAAACACAAGAATTAACTTGTAACCCCCCATTACCCTAGAGTACGTACCGGAACGCCCGTAGGTCATTCCGACACATAACCTAAGATAATGGGACGCTACGTGAAACAACTATCAAACTCCACATGGCATCACATACATCATAAGCATAAGAACCAGTAATTGAAATT
>JANQBM010000008.1:39423519-39461674 GCA_025594535.1 Erythroxylum domingense
TAATTATGAATTAGAATTAGAATTTATAATCATTGCCAACATATTTGGGAACCTAATGGGTCTCACATATAGAATGGTTTGAAGAGAGCAAAGTTAATTTAATCAAGTTAGACTTGGTTGTAAAGTTTGAGAAAATTTATAATTAAATATGAGATATTTAATAAACAAGGATTAATATGAGATATTGAATCTTATATTGGCATAATTGGTATTTAATTAGAATTATTTGTAATTCTAATTAAAGGTTAATTAAAATTAGTATTTAATTTCAATTAAATTACCAAAATGTCCAAATAGGCTTAAGCTCTTTGGAGCTAGCACTTTATGCTTAACCCTCTCTGTAAGAGTTATAGAGTTCTCTCAACCTGTTCTGTGGATACCGTTAGAGGTCGGACACTTATACAGCTACGGTGGTTGAGACAGTTCAGTCTCAGGAACGATTTGAGGGATACAACATGAGAACGATCAAGCTTCAGAATAAGGTACGAATTAAGTTTCCGCTTTATTATGATTTGCGTTAATCCTTTTATCGAATTAAATAGATCTTGATTTTCGGGAAATCAAAAATCATGAAAAAGTTTTGTGATTATTCCGCTGCGGTCATATCAGATCTCGACCCGATTTCCTAACATCTAGTACTTGTGGTCCTTATAGGATTGACTTGTACTTGCTAGTGCTAGCTATAGATACACTATAAGCTTACGGTTTAAAATTATATCAATCAATGACCATGCCATATGCTTATGTAAGCTACTAAAAAATTGTAAATTCATGATTTTGAAGAGTTTTTGAGATACATAGTCACTCACACAACCTTGTGACTAACTGTGTATAATCTAAAAACCTAATTTTGCAATATTATAGGCAATTATGAAGAGGAGACAAAGAGGAGGCAACTAGAGTCAGAGTTAAAAACTAGATTTAGAGTAGAAGATGTAATTTTAAACCTAGGAGGAGGAAAACACGAAGATTACTTCAATAGATCTAATAGATAGCAGATTTTCATCAAAGTTTCAAGAGGATTTCATTAGAGAAAGAGGATATAGATCATAGATTCTTTTCTTTTTAATACTTCTATCTTTGCTGTTTGTTTCATTTTCTATGTTTGAGAACTAAAATTTTTTAATGCCTAGGTATAATGAACCATAGATAGTGTGATTTGATCTTTTATTTAATGTAATTTGATTAATTCATTCATTGAGATTTAATTATATGTTTCTATTCTTGAATTAATATGTCAAGAATTTTAGTTTAATGTTTGATTTCATATTACTAAGATTAAGAAATACTTTTATATGAATACATCTACTATAATTGGAAGGGGTTGCATCCAAACCTAAACATAGGTCAACATAAATCCTCTAGATTAGGGTCAAACCTAGTAGGGAAATTTACAAATTGGGTGATGCAATCTTAATGGTTTTAACTAGAAAGAGCTTTTAGTTAATCAATTGAGGATTAGTTATTAACATCTTCAGAAAGATATTATCATAAGATAGGAATTTCCACAGTCTAATGACCAATAATTGAATTGTATGATAAATGGTTAATACTTAAAGGATCTTAGAGAGATTCATTACCTATATGCTAGATATTTGACAATGTTTAATCATTGTGTTATATGTATTTTGGTTTATTATTGTCTTGAATTATGGTTTAGTTTTAAATTAAACTATCATCATATTTATTTGTTAGATAATATAAAAGAGGATATTACTGTTATTTGTAGATGGTTTTAGGGTGAATTACTCTCTCTAGAGTTATAATTCTTAACCCTAATTCAATTTATAGGAATTTTGATCTCTCAATTTGCAATCGACCCAAAAACTAAATTAGATCAAAAGTTGTCTACTAATTTACCGGGAACCTATGCTCGATCTCTTGTTACACAATTCTACCTGTTTGATCTAATCCTTTGCTTATCAATTCACCTAACTCTTGTTAGCCCAAATTGATTATTTTCACTTAGCTCACCCTCTCAGTCTATCACCAAGATATTAAGATTAGGATTTAATCACAATCCATTCATTAAAAAACATAATTAAATAAACTTTATTAATTATCAAGAATCAAATCCAAATGTGAGTTTAAACATCAACTCAACATTCAACCAAACAAATCTCAACACCTAATTCAATTCTATACATGAATAAAATTGAAATAACGGAAATATTGTAGGGAATAAAATTTGAGACGGTGATAGTGGGAAACCTCCTATTCAGGGAAGTACTTAGTGTCAAGCTCTTCAATATGTCTCTCTTCCTTTGTCTCCTTCCTTAATCTCTCAGTGTCATCCTAGGTTTTCTCTTGGAATCGACGGAATGGAAACTTTCTTGGCTCTCTCTCTTCTCTTTTTCCAAACCTCTGGTGGCTGTCAGATCATATTCTATTTATATCTTCGAGGCTCTAGGTCAAAGTCGGGGTCAAAATGATCTAAAAATTTGTCTGAAACTTGAGTTTTCTGTCAACTTGACGTAAAGCACGATTGTGGCCCTACGTGCCATGATCGTGGCCTGAATTGACGCTCTCTGTCACGATCGTGGCCCCTAATGCATGATTATGGCCTGGCTGCTTCTGGTTCTTCCTCTTTTGTCATGATCATGGCCTGTGTGCACGATTGTGGCTTTTGCTTTTTAGCCTGAAAACTCTTTAACTCTTCCCGTTCTTCCTTGTTTACCCTGCAACACTAGTAAACACATCAAGGTACCTTAAAAATATACAATTTAAGCTCAAAGATTCAAACTAACCCATAAAACACTTAAACACAAAAACTAACCTAATTAATCCTTAAATGCATACTAAACACTTAAAATGACATCAAAATACTTATCAAATCTAACCCTAAAACATCATACAAATCACAACTATCAACATCCCCACATTTAAACTTTTTTTTGTCCTTAAGCAAATAAAACAATAAACACGTAACATCAAAAACACGCAATGCAATAATGCACAACGACTCTAATTTTCGTGAAATAAATTTAATCATAGACACAATCATTCGAATTATATCAAATCATTAACAAACAAAATGAGTGTCTAGGGGCTTTGAGTAGATATACAACTTAATCGAGACCCATGTGCTAATTTATGTACCTTTTAATTGTGCACACACATTAATAATTTTTTAGTCTCTCAGATTCTGTAACCATTCCTAGGTATATTTTAATGAAGAAGAAAAAATCAAACTTATTACAGGAACGGTATGTTTTTATTCGAAAACATTTTTTTCGAGACTTAGTCTTTTACTCGGAGGCAAACATTGGTGATGAATGTCGTTTCAATTACTCGACCAGGTCATTATTAATAGCTTGGTTGGAACGTTATTATAGCCTTTTTACGTGAAGGCACACATTTGCAATGTGTGTCGATCTGGTTACTCAGTTATTATCACGTGTTCAACTGGCTACTAGCTCTATTCATAACTCGAAGGTCAACGGAATAGTATTTTTTTAGCTTTTAGTTATTCATTTCCATGAAAATAAATACTAGTTAAGCTACTTAGCAAAAAGGCCTCAAATTATGAATGGATGTGACAACTTAGAGGGAGCTAAATTTACACTAAGTCCTAATTATGCTATATATTTATTCAAAGGCCCCTTAATTCACTAGTTTTGCAAGCTAATGATTCTTAATAACTTAATAGACTCTGCTCAAAATTAAATGAATTTTATTCAAACCTAAGCCATTGACACATTTACACATTTCATATTATGCAACCTAATGCAATCATATGGTATGAAAAGTCACATATAAAATAAAAACACAAAATCCCTCCCCACACTTGAACAACACATTGTCCTCAATGTAAGAAGGAACACACACGACACATGCATTATGGAATGTGGAGATAGAAACACACATACACACATTTTGGAATTAACAACAAAATATAAAATGAAAATAAAACTAAAATAAAAAACAAAATTTAAAATGGAATTACTAGACATTAAACAACGCACAACTAAAATAGAATTAAGTAGAAAATAAATGTAGGTTAGACTTGAATCCTAAGCATGCTGGTTTATGGTCCCCAGCTTGATCGTTGTTTCCAGAAGGCGGTTTCAATTAGCTAGAGATAAGGAAATCACTTCCTTATCTTTGGGAATTTCTCCTCCAAAATACAGCTTACATCGATGCCCATTGACCTTAAAATTTCCTTATTATCATTCTCCAATTGAAGAGCCCCATGATCAAAAACTTGAATTATTGTAAATAGGCCACTCCATCTAGACATAAACTTTCCTAGGAGTAGATGCAGTTGAGAATTGTATAGTAGAACAATGTCTCCTACTTTGAATTCGTTTTTCTTAAGACAAGCGTCGTGCCATTTCTTGACCTTTTCCTTGTAAAGTTTGGCATTTTCATAAGCATTAAGATGGAATTCTTCAAGGTCAACTAGTTGTAGAAGTCTCTTTTCATCGGCTTTTTCTACTCAAAATTTAATGCTTTAATTGGCCAGTATGCTCTATGTTCTAATTCAATCGGCAAGTGACAAGCTTTCCTATAAACTAGTCTATACGGGGTTGTTCCAATGGGTGTTTTAAAGGTTGTCTTGTAGACCTATAATGTGTCATCTAATTTAGTTGCCTAATCTTTTCGAGAGTTATTAACTATCTTCACCAGGATTCGTTTTAACTCTCGGTTAACAACTTCCACTTAGCCACTAATTTGTGGATTGTAAGGTGTAGCCACTCGATGATGCACACTATATCTTCGTAGGAGAGCATCAAAAGATCTATTATAGAAATATGCGCCTCCATCACTTATTATTATTCATGGTA
Source organism: Erythroxylum domingense (assembly GCA_025594535.1). Lineage (NCBI taxonomy): Eukaryota > Viridiplantae > Streptophyta > Magnoliopsida > Malpighiales > Erythroxylaceae > Erythroxylum > Erythroxylum domingense. Next base: position 39,428,307 of record JANQBM010000008.1, read on the forward strand.
CTATAAATTGATTAAATAGTCATTTAATGAACTTTTACACCACTTTCCCATCATTGGTTGGAGATGCTGTTGCCTCAGCCCAGCGCGAAATATAATCAACTCCTACCAGAATGTATATGTTTCCCATTGACGATGGAAATGATCCTATGAAATTAATGCCCTAGACATCGAAAGCTTCTACCTCTTAAATATTGTATAACGGAATTTCATCCCTCTTGGAGATGTTACCCACTCCTTGAAAACGATCACATTGTGTTACATAAGTCTCTGCATCCTTAAACAACTACGGCCAATAAAATCCACTCTCTAGTATTCTAGCTGCTGTTTTATTGGCCCCATAATCCCTAACATACTGCCCTTCATGGCATTGTTTAAGGATATCTAGCATTTGCTCAATTTCTATATAAGCATACTACTCTTCATCGTTTGGGATGCAATGTCGTATTAATCCATCTGCACAATTTCTATATAAGGTTGGCTCACCCCAGATGTATCGATTGTAATCATGTAAATTTTTTTCCTTTGTTGATATAAGCGATCAGATGGGAGTTGACCATTGGCAATATAATTAGCGATATCTGTAAATCATAGCACTGTTAAGCTCTCAAGTAGCATCAGGGTTTCATCAGGAAAATTTTTGTTAATATCCTTACTTGGCTCGTATTTCCCTCCCTCGAGTCTGGATAAATGATCTGCAACCACATTTTTGGCTCCTTTTTTATCTCTCACCTCGAAATCAAATTCTTGCAGAAGTAACACCCATCGAATGAGCCTTGGTTTTGTGTCTTTATTATTGAAGAGGTATTTTATTGCCGAATAGTCAGTGAATACAATTACCTTTGAACCTAAGAGATACTTTCGAAACTTATCACACCCATACACCACTGCGAGCAATTTTTTTCTATAGTGGTGTAGTTCAGTTGGGGTCCTGCAAGAGTGTTGCTGGTATAATAGATTGTATGCAATTTTTTATCTTTCCTTTGGCCCAGCATGCAACGATGGTCACTCCCATCGCACATAACTTCACACGGAAGTGTCTAATCTAGTGGAGATAAAATTGGTGCTGATACTAATGCCTCTTTTAAAATGTTGAATGCATTTATATACTTATCATCGAACATGAAGGGCACATCCTTGACTAAGAGGTTGGTCAACGATCGTGTAATTTGTAAAAAGTCCTTGATAAATCTTCGGTAGAATCCTGCATGTTATCTAGAGTGGTTAGATATGAATCAAAGGAATCTCCAAAGATCGAAAAGTCATCCATGAACACCTCCATTATATCCTCTATCATATCAGTAAAGATTGACATCATGCACCTTTAAAATGTTGCTGGGGCGTTGTAAAGTTTGAATGGCATTCATCTATATGCGAAGGTTCCATAGGGACAAGTGAATGTGGTTTTCTCCTGATCATTAGGGTAGACAAAAATCTGATTATAGCCTGAATATCCATCTAAAAAGTAATAAAACGAATGGCCAGCTATCCTTTCTATCATTTGGTCAATAAACGGGAGAGGGAAGTGATTTTTCTTGGTCGATGTGATTGTTCTCGTGGAAATTACTACTCCACTTTCACTCTCTATCACCGTTATTCCTCCTTTCTTAGGTATGCATTGCACTGGACTAACCCATTCACGATCGGAGATAGGGTAGATTATCCTTGCATCCAAAAGTTTTATGATCTCCTTCTTAACACTTCCTTCATGTTAGGGTTTAATCTCTGTTGATGCTCGCGCACTGTTCTACATCCTTCCTCTAAGTTTATTCGGTGAATGTAGACATTTGGGCTTATCCCTCTAACGTCAGCAATTTGCAATCCGATGACTTTCATCTATTTCTTCACAATTTCCACCACCTGATGTTCCTGTGTTTCACTTAATTGATTGGAGATTATTATAGGTAGAGTTTGACCTTTACCAAGGGTTGTGGGTAAGGGCTTAATATCTAATATTGGTGGTTTCTCGAAAGAGGGTGGTATGGGTGCCTCAGTTCGAACTAGCTGTTTTGGTGTTCTGAGACATCTACCTCTTTCATCTTATCATCTTCCTTTACTTCAGAGATTTGGTTTTCATTGTCAGTTTCAATTTCCAGTGCTAGTACTTCTGCTATACAACTCTCATCCACTCTTGTCCAGTTTGATCCATGATTTCCATTTTCATGCATGTGCTACTTGTTGTTGGATTTTTCAAGGCTTTATTTATAGTAAATTCAATTCGTGAACATCAATTATAGCCTTTCTGGTGTTCATAAATGGTCGCCCTAAGATTAGCGGGTAGTTTTTATCCTCTTCAAAATCCAAAATCACAAAATCCACTGGAATGATGAACTTATCCACTCGCATCAACACATCTTCCACTATTCCCAATGGCCTTTTAATGGACTGATCAGCCAACTGAATTAACATAGATGTAAGTTTGACCTCTCCAAATCCCAAGTTCTTGAATATTGATAGAGGCATAAGATTTATGCTAGCTCCTAGATGACACAAACATTTCGTAAACTCTAACTCACCAACCACACAAGGTATTATGAAACTTCCTGGATCTTTCAATTTTGAAGGCATTTGAATGGGGACTATGGAGTTGTAAATACCGATTAGGGTCATCGTTTGATTATTGTCCCAATTACGCTTTTTTGATAGAATATCCTTTAAAAATTTTGCGTATTTAGGCATATGTTCTAATGTTTCAACAAATGAGAGATTTATCTAGAGTGTCCTCAGATTCTCCACAAGCTTTGCAAATTGTTCACCCAACTTCTTCGTTTGTAGTCGCTGAGGGGCAGGAATCTTAGGTTGATATGGTGGAGGTGCAACGTAGGGAGCGAACTCGCGCATGTCATTTCCTTCTCCTTTTCTTGATTCTTCTTAATCGGCCGATCCTGATCCTCTATTATCCTTAGGTGTGGTCAATTTTCCTTCCCACTCCGGAGTGTGATGGCCTTTAATTGCTCCCTTGATTTTGTTCCTATAGTATTAGGAACGTTTCCAACGTTCCGCAAAGAAAAAATTGTTGATTTACTTGGACTTCTAAATTATGTATGGAAGACGCATGACTTTTAGTGACTTGCTCAAATTTGTTTTCCAACTTCTTTTGCACATTATCCAAAGTTCCAAGCTTATCAAGAATATTATCCAACTTAGCTTCAATTGAGCTTGTTTTGTCCTGTTGGAAGCTCAATTGTCCTTGGGGTCTGAATTGTACTCCATTGTTGTTATTGGTCCAGGAGAAGTTTGGCTGATTCTTCCACCCAGGGTTATAGGTGTTGGAATAGGGATTATTAACTCAACGGGGCTAGACGGTCCTATTTCGGGAAGTACTTCGTGTCAAGCTCTTCACCGTGTTTCTCTTTCTTTATCTCCTTCCTCAATCTCTCGGTGTCACCTTAGGTTTTCTCTTGAAATTGGCGAAATGGAAAATCTTTCATTCACTTTTGGCTCTCTCTCTTCTCTTTTTCCAAACCTCTGGTGGCTGTCACATATTCTATTTATATCTTCGAGGCTCTAGGTCAAAGTCGGGGTTGAAACAATCCTAAAATTCATCCAAAATTTGAGTTTTTCTGTCAGCCTGATGTAGGGTATGATCGTGGCCCTACCTGACATGATCGTGGCCTGAATTGACGCTCTCTGTCACGATTGTGGCCCCTGATGCACTATCGTGGCTTAGCTGGTTCTGGTTCTTCCTCTTCTATCACGATCATGGCCTGTGTGCACAATCGTAACTTATGGTTTTTAGCCCGAAAACTTTTTAACTATTCCAATTCTTCCCTGTTTACCTTGCAATACTATCAAACACATCAAGGTACCTAAAAAATATACAACTTAAGCTCAAAGATTCAAACTGACCCATAAAAACACTTAAACACAAAAACTAACCTAATTAAACCCTAAATGCATACTAAACACTTGAAATGACATAAAAATACTTATCAAATCTAACCCTAAAACACAATACAAATCACAACTATCAAGATCGGCCTGTACATGCTAGTTCTAGCTACAACTACACTTTGGAATTGTGATTAGGACATATAACGTGCAATTACATCAAGTTTTTGGAACCATTGTTAAAGACTAGAATATTAGGAAAAGCTTGCTTTTATTAATCTTGAAATTAATTCTTGTTTTATTATTTTTCTTTTTATTTTAAATTTGTTTAATTATTTTATCAACTATTTGATTTTCTTACTTATACAGATCTTGTTGTTAGTTTATAACCTAAGGAAATCCATCCCACCTAGTTAGAAAAGATCCAAAGATTGAGATGACAACTCATAGAAATCTCTAAAGATCATTAATCAAAGAGTTTAATTAAGATTAGTAGATAGAGGATTTGGAAGTTCAGATAAATACAAAAGAATAAAACACTATGGAAGATCAACGAAGGACTGTTTGATTACACTAGACCATACTTGATAGGAGCAAATTACAACATTATGAGACTGACTACTACCACCAATAATTTTGTGATTAAATTGAGTATCATTCAAATGGTATAACAATTTGTCTAATTTGATGGGCCATGAAATAAGGAACCTAGTAAAAATATAGTAAACTTTTAAAGATTTACGATACCTTTAAGGTTAATGGTGCCAATGATGATGAAATTAGATTGAGATTATTTCCATTCTTATTAAGGCATAAGGCAAAGCAATGGTAAAATTATCTGCCTAGGTCAGCCCTTACCACTTAGAACTAAGGAGTATAGAAGTTTCTTTTGAAGTACTTTATGACAACTAAGACTATTAAATTAAGGAACGAATCTTCTCCTTTTCTAGGTTGACTTAAAGACATTGTATGATACATGGGAGAGATTTAAGGAGATGTTAAGTTCACATATTATGGTTTACCATTGTGGATTCAAATTTAAACTTTTTACAATGGGCTAAATCAAATGATGAGTTAGATGATAAATGAAATAGTTGGGTACTCTAAATAATAATAAGCCAAAAGTATCTCAAGACCTTATCAAAGAAATGGAGATGAATAATTATTGATAAGTGATATTTGTTATAGGATTGTCTAAGTCATTTTATGTGATAATGTGTATGTTTAGTATACATACTAAGAATGTTTAGCTGAGGTTTTGTGTTATTTTCATATAACTTGCATGTGTATGTGATTTTATATGATAAATTGCATGTTAGGATAATAAATGAAGGTTTTTAAGCTTAGGTTTTGCTTGCTTTTCATGTGTTTTGATGTAAATACATTTTGAGTGGTTGTATGTCAATATTTAGATTTGGACATTATTTGTATTGATTATCAACTTACTTGTATGTGGACTTGTTGCAAGTATAAAAGGAGAAACAAAAGAAGAAAATAAGGTTAGAAAATAACAAATCATTGTGACCTATTTGGAATTTTCCAGCTTTCCAGCTTGCTTCACTTAAATCCTAAGTCTTTTTAAGCTCCAAAAGGGGTATAAAAGCCCTATTTTAAACCTTAGAAAAAAGAGGGTCGTGTAGCACACCAAAAGGAGGAAGAAGGAAGCCCTATTTTAAACCTTAGAAAAAAAAAGTGTCATGTAGCACACCAAAAGGAGGAAGATGGACACATTTTAAGGTGGATTTTTAAGGAGAATTAAGTGATTTCTAGAGATCTCAAAGTTGCCATACCAAGTTCTAACTTTGTTCTTCAACTTATAAGCCTTTAGAAATTTAGGTAGGGTAAAAACTAAATGGGAAAAGACTATAAAAGGAAAAGAAAGAAACCCTAAAGAGAGGGTCATCATTTACCACTTTGGGAAAAACTAAGGAAAAGAGAGAAGAACTGAGAGAAGGTGGACCTTTTGCTGTTGCTTCAACCTCCAGTCTTCTCAAGATATATTTTCTTCTATCCATCTTTTAGTTCATTCATTTGATGTATGAGATGGAATTGATGATGATGAACCTTGGTTTAAGGATATTCTAACTTTTTTTATGGATATATATTTGATTTAATGTTAATTTAGTTGCTTTTGTGGTTAACGATGTCGGGTTTTGTGATTATATATTGTAATTGCATAATTTAGTAATAAATCGAGAGAGTGAGCTGAATGTAAAATGATTAGGTCAATTAATGAGAGTTAAACTATCTAATAGACCACGTAAATAATCAGATTAGTAATTATATAGAGAGAGCTATCGTGTGAGGACCTGACTGTTTATTGGAACGCTTAAGAGCTAATTAGGTTGTGGGTTGTTTTCTTAATTGAGATATTACATGTTTGGTAACTCAACTTAATTAGGGTTTAGTGATTACAAATCGAGAGAGACTCATCCACCCTTGGAAATTCTAGGACCAACACTGCATTAACATAAAAGTGAAGAAGCTAGCATTGATGATAGGATAAATCCCCTTTCTCATAATTTCTTAATCTTCCTTGTTTGAATTTCAATTGTCAATTAGGGGTGTTCACACTTGATTTCTTGTATTAATTTAGAATTCTCATTTCAATCACTCCATATTTGACTGTTTACTTTTCTGTTTAGTTTTTATTTTCATTTTAATTACATGTTTAGGCCTTATACAAATTAGGATTCAATTAGTTCACTGATTCCTCGTAGGATCGACACTTTATATACTATGCTACAACCTATGTGCTTGCAAAAATATTGAGGGTTTTGTAAGATTAAAACTTGTTCAACAAGTTTTTGACACTGTTGTCGGGGAATCAGTTTAGGACCTTTTGAATTCCTTTGTTTTAAGGAATTATTACCCTTTCTTATGATTTTGGTACTCAATCAAAAAATTTTATAAAAAGAAAGAGAAGAAAGTTTGGGCATAAAGTAGAAGACACATCAATTGGGACATCATAAGGCAACAATAAGGAACCTGAAAAGTTAAATGCCAAGAAGAGATAGAAAGAATGATGATAAAGGAAATATGTCATAGGGAGCAAAGGACCTTTGCAAACTTTAATGAGGCACAATTTTCTTAGGGAAGTAATCATCCTTATTGGAACACTTACAATCTATGGTGGCATAACCACGCAAATTTCTTTTGGTTTAACAATGCAAGAACTCATATGGGAGTTTAAGGCCTACTAGGATATCAACATAATGATTTTTCATGGGATTTTAAATTGGATAAGATCATGGACAAGCTTATGAATATGGAAGAGGCCCAAAAGAGACTGGAAGGGAAGTTTGAGCAAGTAACGAAAGATCATGCCTCTTTTATTCACAATCTAGAGGTTCAAATGAGCCAACTTTATAGGGAATTTTATAAGAGAAGTGTGGAAAAGTTTATGAGCAACATGGAAGTAAATCCAAAAGAGCAATATAAGGCTACCACACTTAGGAGTAAGCAAGATCTAAAAGAATCACTAGAAAGACAAGCTAAGACCCACTTTATAGAAGACCAAGAGAAGAAGAAAAAGGATGAAGACAAGAATGAAGCCCTTCATACATTCCTCCTCCACCTTATGCAGTAAAAATACCATTCCCACGAAGATTTTATAAGAATGAATTAAATGATTCATATTCTGTTGGTAGATTAATTGATAAAGAAACCATTTTACTGGTAAAGGATTTACCTATAAAAGTGGACAAGTTTATCATTCATGTGGAATTTGTCTTGGTAGACTTTGAAGAGGATCAAAATTGTTTGTTTGTTCTTGGTATACCATTTTTGAACACCTAAAAATCTTAAGTGGATGTCTATGAAAACAACCTCATCCTTCGGATTAGCGATGAACAATTAAAATTCAACAAAAATAAGGTATCAAAGAGTCTGAAGAAGGGTAGCTCATTCATAAGAATTGATGAAGTCAAATCTTTAAAGGAGTGATTTAAGGCCCCAAAATACACCCTAGATGAAATGTTACATATTTATGAAAGTACATGTATGATATGAGTTAAAACTATGTTACGATTTGAAAGTGAAAGGCATGTGACTTAAATTTTGGTATTGATGTACCATAATTAGTGAATTGGAATTAAATGAAGCAATTAGAGAATTAAGTTATTTAAATATACATTTGGACTAGGAAAAATGGTCAAAGAGACAAGTTAAGTTGGTATATAAAAATTAGAATGATTAAGCCTTTGAGTTATTGACATTTGGTATAGCTAATGCATTGGCATTTGGCACCATTGGTTGAGTGACAAGTGGACCAATATTTGAGTGAGATATAGACTAATCAGTTAATGACACATGATAGCATTCATTAAGTAACACATGGCCTAATATATGTGTGACTTATGGCAGCTTAAAAGGGGGGACAAACATAACCAATGCTTTGGTGACATGTGCTCCTCTAAGATTAGGACACCTAGCAACTAAGGTGTCTTACCAGAAATTTCTGCAGCCTTCATTGAAACATCACTACTGAAACCCTTCATCCTCTCTTAACTCTGAATTTTTCTTTAATTTCACTTAGAATTCTCCCAAGGTATTGCATCAAGGAAGTAGAGTAAGTGATCTCCTATGCTGCTGTCTTCTTGGTCACCTTGATTTTGGAATTGTGTTTGCTTGCTTAGAAGGCTAGATTGGTTTGTTCTTCGGAGTTGGAATTTGAAATTAAACATGTAAGGGAATTCTGACCTTGATAGTATGTATTAATACAAGTTTTATGAGATTTGACTTGGCATGAATACGTGTTAAGATGATGAGAATTGAATGATGGAAAAATGATGGTCATATGATAATTCTGGTTTGACTACTAAATAGACTTTGGTATTTCAGCCATATCTTGACCTATAGACATGAAAATGGGATGATTTTAAATTTATATTAAAATATACACATTTATCTACAACTTTAATGAAGGAATCGAATTTGACGTGATCTCCTAAGCTAATGTCTTCTTGGTCACCTTAATTTTGGAATTGTGTTTGCTTGTTTAGAAGGCTAGATTGGCTTGTTCTTCGGAGTTGGAATTTGAAATTAAGCATGTAAGGGAATTTTGACCTTGATAGTATGTATTAATACAGTTTTATGAGATTTGACTTGGCATCAATACGTGTTAAGATGATGAGAATTGAATGATGGAAAAATGATGGTTATATGATAATTCTTGTTTGACCTCTGAATAGACTTTGGTATTTTAGCCATATCTTGACCTGTAAACATGAAAATGGGAAGATTTTAAATTTAGATTAAAATATACACATTTATCTACAACTTTAATGAAGGAATGGAATTTGATTTCTTTCACTAAGGGTTTTGAAAATTAGCTTGAAGTTGAGTTCTGGTTATTGACCATAGTTGAGAACGTTCTGTAGTATTTTACGTATAACTCTTGTAATAATGAACCAAATTGAATTAACTTTTTTTTTGAAACTTGCAATATAGAGGAACATTTTTTAGAAGAACATATTGTATAAAAACGTTAGTTTCTAGGTCAAAATAGCCATACAAAACTAATCTAAAAACCTATCCGGTGAAAATAGCTATTTGAAGGTTTCAGGTCACTTATCTCACAATTGTGTGAAATGATTAGGAAGGTTAGAAAATGGGGTTTTGTACAAATGATGAACTATATAGGGTTTAGTTAATTTATTTGGTACAATAGGACTTAAATGGGCTTGTTTAATGTGTGTTTGAATTTAAATTGGTATCCAAATTAATTGAGTAATAGTTTCTTTAAGTATGAATTATTAATGGAGATGATAATATAAAGGATGTATGGTTTAATAATGATGAATACAATGTTGAATTGCTTAGTGAGATCATGAATGAATGAGTTCCTAAGGCTTATGTATTACAAATTGAATATGGATGTTTATGACATGAGAATTTCTACGATAATATTGTTACTATTCCGGACCATCAGTTATCTAAGGAGTTTGATAGTTGGGGTGGTATTAGAAGTGCCTTCTAATTTGTGCATATACATAATCTGAGATGACTTAACACTTCTATTGATGCATAATTGCGCATATATGCATTTATAAGGTATGTTATGTTTGATCAAATGTCAATGAATAAGTTCATTTGAAGCAAAATAGAATAAAGATATATGTTGTTCCTAATCTTTTGTATAAAATTATGAAATCTGAAATGGTTTGTTTTAAAACTACTGAGAACTAGTCATAGGTAAATAGGCATGCCTAAAAAGGTTAGCAGCTACTTCTGTAATTAGAAACTAAGGTGTCTTTTGTAACCAGACACTAAGGTGTCTTCTATGCTAGGCACTTCGGTGTCTTCTGATTTTAAACACTTCTGTGTCTTCTATTTTAGAGACTTAAGTCTCTTTTATTTTAGATACCAAACATAGTACCTTCTATACTAGTCCCGTTACCCACTTCTATAAAAAGGATTAGCAAGATAATTTGTTTTTTATTTTATTACATGCTCCATTCTGATATAATCAAGCTCTATTATGAAATAACTAAGTTCTGTTCTTATATAATTAGATACTTTTTTGATACAGACAAGTTCTATTCTGGTACTTTAAAGTTCAGTTATAAAATTTTGGTATTTTGTTCTGATACTTTTAAGTTTTTCTCTGAAGCAAATATATCTTGTTTTGATTTAGCATATTCTATTCTAAGATAAATATTGTTTGGATGGGCTTTTATATGAATGATTAAAGATTGTTTGAAATGGATCTGATTCTGTATATGTGAATGCTAAATGATGGTTAGAAACAGTTACCAAATCATATCTTATTTAGTTATTCCCCACTAAGCTTTATGCTTAGCATGGTGGTTTTACCTCCATATAGGTTCTGCTAAGAAGGTTTAAAGGCTAGGACAAAGACAACCGCAATGGTCAAAGAAGGATGTGTTTTGTTTTAATACAATGTATATTTGAGTTTGTTTCTGTGATGAGGTTAATGTAATGAGACGTATTGAAAATTTTATTTTATGTGTGTATGGTTTGTAATAACTATAGCATAGGTCAAAATTGGAATTATGGTTTGTAAACTTGTATGATGTAAATTATGTCTTGATTATACAATATCTCCTAATTAATTTACATCATACAAGTTGAACATATATTAGTCTTGTTTAGGTTTTCATGATGTGACTCACATGAATGTGTCAATGGCTAGGACTTATGGAATTAGTTTAGCTCTGAACGTATTCTTTTAGGTTGTAAAGATTTAGTAGCTTATGAAATCAATGTCCTAGGTCGCTTTAGTTAAATATGCACATTAGTTAGGATATAATGTTTGTTCATTCAGTCTAGGAATTTGCCACATACATTTATAATTTTAGATCAACTGAATAAGTAACATTGTTAGTATCCTTTTATGAGAACGATTAGCTAATGAAATAAGGTAGGAAGAAGAGAAAAACAAAAAACTATATTTACTAAATAAATAACTATTTTTCTGGCCTTCGAGTTATGAATAGAGCTAGTAGCCAGTTGAGAATGTGATTTAGCTGAGTAACATGGGGACATTCAACATAATGTTTGCCTTCGCACCACAAGGTTATAATGATAGTCCAACCAAACTTATGAATAAAAACATGACATCGTTGAGTAACTGGGGAAAATTCATCACAAATGTTTGTCTTTGCATCAAAAGACTTGGTAAGTGTTAATGAAAATTAACAAAAATGGTTTTTTGATAAATAAAACCTACTATCTTTGCGAATAGTTTGAATTTTCATGAAAAGCTACTTAGGGATAGTTACAACTTTGATTGACCAAATAATCATCAAAGTATGTGTGCAAGTGATAGGATTGAATGAATTTGACATTAAGGTATTGGTTAATATGGATGTTTAGTCCGAAGTGCTTAGCCACATATTTCATAAGTTAATAAGTTAAAATAACTTGAAGGTTTATGTTTAAAGTTAAATTAGTTTCATGAATTTTCAATGGCATTGTGCCATGATTGCATATGCATACTGATATTTGTTATTGTTTGGTGTGTTTATATTTTTCTTTCGCTTAAAGACAAACAAAATTTTAAGTTTGGGGATTCTGACAATTGTAGATTGTATTATGTTTTAGTAGTGTTTTAGTGTGTTTTTAGGTGTTTATTAGATTTATTGGTGCATATTTAGTTTTAGAATTATGTTAATGTGATTGTTTGTTTATGGCTTGAGTGTTTTGTGGTTTAGAGCATGATATTTGGCTTTAATTTTTTGTGTTTGAGGTGTTTTGATGAGTTTGTTAGTGTTTGAAATCAGGTAAATAAGGTCAAAGAAGATTTGGAGAAAGGTTGGAAGAGGAACTAAGTGCCACAATCGTTGCCTTGAGGGCCACAATCATGGCCTTATTGGCCACTTTGGACACAATCGTGGCCCAGGCACGATGATAGACATAGGGATTACTTCTAAATTTAACTTTTCAAGGGTTATAAAGAAACCTTAAAGAGAGGGCCTCCATTTGCCACTTTGGGAAAAGCTAAGGGTGAGGAGTAAGGAAGAGAGAGAAGGTGGTGCTTCTGCTGCTACTTTAACCTCCAGTCCTCCCAAGTTATTTTTTCTTCTTTCCATCTTTTATTTCATTCAATTGATGTATGAGACGGGATTAAGGATGATGAACCTTGGTTTAAGGATGTTCGAACTTCATTTAAGGATTTATATTTGATTTAATGTCAATCTAGTTGCTTTTGTTGTTAATGTTGCTAAGTGTTGTGATTATTTGTTGTAATTGCATGCTTCAGTAATAAATCGAGAGAGTGAACCAAATGCAAAATGAATAGGTTGATTAATAAGAGTTAAACGATCTAATAGATCACGTAAATAATCAAATCTGTAATTATACAGAGAAAGATCTCGTGTGAGGACCCAGTTGTTTACTGGAATGCTTAAGAATTAATTAAGTTATGGGCAGTTTTGTTAATCGAGAGATTACATGTTCGATAACTCAACTTAATTAGGGTTTATGATTTAGGGCTTAATGACTACAACTTAAGAGAGACTAATCAACCCTTAGAAAGTCTACAACTGACATTGCAATAACACAAAAGTGACTAAGTTAGCATTGATGATAGGATAAATCCCCTTTCTCATAATTTGTTAATCTTCTTTGTTAAAATTTCAATTATCAATTGCTGGTGCTCACATTTGATTTCTTGCATTAATTTAGAATTCTCATTTCAATCACTCCTATTTAATTGTTTAGTTTTTTGTTTAGTTTTTATTTTCATTTTAATTACACATTTAGGCCGTAGACAAATTAGAATTCTATTACTTCACTAATTCTTCATAGTATCAACACCTCATATATTTAGCTATGACTCATGTGCATGTTGAATATTGAGTGTTTTATAAGATTAAAACTTGCTTAATAGTTAGCAAGCCTTTAAATTGTGAATTTTTTTTCAATTTTAATCTCTCAGTTTTTTGGTTTTCTCAAATAAAAGTCAATTTGAATTACAACATGATTAACCAATCCTCGAAGGAACGATACCTTACTATTCTATTTTATACGAGCCATATACTTGCAATATAGCAACTTCAATTAATTTTAAAACTACTAAACAGAAAAGAGCTATCAATTATCAATGGTTATCTTCTCGAGAAAAATTTACCAAGCCAACGAGAGTATATGATGTAGATGCACTTTCAACACTAGTAAACTAGGTTGAAGCTTTGAGAAGATAGATTGACGAATTTACGATGAATCCTTAACTATTTTAAGTTATGTGGTTTAATACATTTAGGTCAAGATTGTTAAGTACTACAGTCCAAGCATATGGATTATATAGGGAATGTTTCTAAATCCCATAATAATTAATAAATCAATATATATAATCTAAGATGAAGGAATCACCTAAATTTCTATTAGGAGAATCAAGGGTAGTCAAGTTTTCAACAACACTCGCTTTAAGAAAAGAAGTTGAGCTTGGAAGACATCACGACCCTAATTTTTCAACATTTAAAGGCAAGATTTAAATTCATAAATAATTTATGGAGGTATCAAGAGGCTTTTATATATAACTTAGAAACTCAAATTGGCTAACTTGCAAAGTTAATTTCTAAAAGACCAAGGGAATTTTGTATAGTACCATAGATACCAATGCTAAAGAACATGTAAAGGCAATCACCCTTATGAGTAAAAAGGAAGTGCAAGCTTATAACATGATCCAAAAAGACAAGGATAATGATAAAAAGAGTCAAAAGAAAGCTAAAGACATATTGTGTTCTACGAGAGTCAAAGAATTCTAGCCTACCATCCTATACCCTGAGAAGTTAAAGAAAGATACCAGGGATAACTAGTTTAGTAAATTTCTTTAACTTTTTAAGTAACTTCACATCGAATTATTTTGTTGAGGCTCTTTTGTAGATTTTAAAGTATGCAAAATTGTTAAAAAAATTTCTATCTAACAAAAGGAATATGGAGGAGTTAGCTATGGTGAAATTAGGTGAGGAATGCGCGACAATTATATGAAACAAATTATTGAGAAGTTTAAAGATCCAATAAGTTTTACTATCCCTTGTTTGATTAGTAAGTTGCTAGTTAAAAAAAGCTTTAAATGATTTAAATACTAGCATAAATCTAATATCTTATAAAATTTTGAAGAAATTAGGATTAGGGAAACCAAAACCCCCTAGGATGAGCATTCAATCAATGACAGTGCGTCCAAATGCTAGTTAAAATAAATTAGACCTATTACTGTAGCAGTGGTGAGTCTAGGTCGATTCTACAGAGAGTTTGTGTAAAATTATTGAAATTAAAATAATAGGTGTTTAGGTTTACGGGGATTCGGTTTTAGAAATAAGAAAATAAAATAAAGCTAAAATAACTAACAAAATCAATTTAAAGAAACATGTAAAAATGATAAAAGTAGGGAATTCGGTAGGGACCACGTTGTTTAGTTCAATCTCAGCCTACGCCTTAATTAAACATATTTCAATGATTTGTCATTCTTAAACCTCCCATAGCAACTATTAATCATGGGTTAATAATTAACCCGATTTTCCCCTTAGGCTAACCACCAAATAACCTAGGAAACAATTTCTAGATTCAATTAGGCAGTAGCATTACGAATTAGAAAAATTAATTAATTAAGGTAATAACCAAATACGATGTGCCATTTAACCTAGGTTAAGTTATCCTTAATGATTATAAATCATTAGTTGTTACAGATGAATTTCAAATATAACAATTACAGATTATTTAAAAATTCTAGCTATGGGTTGCAAATAAACGATCCAATGAATGCATTAAAATCATCTTTTCAAAATACCCAATGGGTTCATACACAAATAATTGAATGATAACAAGATTACAATTATCCATAAATAAAACCCAAATCAATTAACATAGAATATCACAATTAATTTCTAAAGAGAGAAAGAAACAACAAAAACATTGAAATACGTTTAACCTGGGTTGTCGGTGTTTATGTCACCTCCGAATTGACGTTTGGATGTTTAGCCCTTTATGGGTCTCTCTCGATTGAGAGCTTTACTCCTCATCTTTAATAAAATCAAGAGCCACAAAAAAATTGCTTCGGCATTAAGAAATTGTCCCATCCAAAGATTCCCCTCACTCTCGCTCACGCCTCCATCTTTCTGTCTTACTTTTATTAAAACCTGTACTCTCCCTCATGCTATTATTATGATCTTTATTTAAAACAAACTCATCTATTGAATGTTTACATTTTGCAGACGTTGTCTGCATTTATACACAACATTTACTTGAAACACAGACAAATATACAAAAGAAAACAACGTTTATGTGAAATGCAAATTATTGCATTTTAATCCATATTTTTCTAGCTGTTGGCACTTCATTTTCTTTATGAACTACTGCTATATTGCTTCTCTTCCAATTACCTCTTGGATTATTATTTTGGTGTGCTTCTTATCCCAGCTGCTTGTCTTCATTTAATTCCCATAAAATGCATTGCATAGGTTGCTGTCCATCATCCTTGCTTTAATGATTAAATTAATGGTGTGCGTGGCCATTAAATTCACATACACCTTGAATGATCCATGCACAGCAGCGTGACCAACTTTGATTTATTTACGTTTCTATTTTTTTCTTGTCTTCTTTTTGTCTTTAAATTTTTTTCTTCTTGCTTTATGAAGACAACTAAAAATTAATCTTCATAAAATGGCTCAAATATCGTGCTTTCGACTCACTTTAACTTCTTTGCTTTCGAATTATGTCTAAAATCACATATGAGTTAAAGTGAGTATTGTAAGGAATTTCATTTCATTAGTGACTAATTGTTATGAAATAATTAAACAACAATTAAGCACATATCAATATCACTCACACTTAACTTTTGGCCATCCTTGGGCAAAAGATAAAAATTAAGCTCATAGACCTAAAAACATTAACTCATTTCTTATATGTTCCAAGAATATATAATCATAAACAAAGGTGAATGACTTTCAAAAATCATAGCAAGAACTTAACTTTCCAGTCATTTACTCATCATCAATCAACATCCAATATCTTCAAAAACTAAGTAATCTAATGGTAGACTCGAAAATTGCATTTAAATAAAATATATCTACAGCTACACTCAAAATTATTCATTATCATGACAATCCACAACTTTGCATATCATTTCATTTCTCCACCACCAACGGTCACATGCAAAATCATGGATAAAAGGACTTTTAGGAATGTAATGTGGGAAAAGGTAGGGTGAGATATATTTAAGTCAAGTCATTAAAGCTAGTGAAACAAGCAACACCCAATTTAAGATTAAGCAAAAAAACCAACATTCAATCACAATTGTGTACATCAAATATGATGAATGCAAAAAAAGTTTCACAACTCAAACTCAAGCTCTTATACATAAACCATATGAAGTATAAACCAATCCGAAGGGATCACTTATACAATTGATGAAAAAACATTGAAACCACAAAAGTGCCCTTCTAAGCCAACATCTCCGTTATATTCAACATACTCAAATAACTCATCTACTACAACTTTAGGAGGATGCATTAGGTATGAATAACCTTACAAACCACATATGCACGTCCTCTTTGATACGTTTATTTAAACATTTTTTAATTTCTTTCTTTCTTTTTCTTTTTCTTTTCTCTTCTTTTCTTTTTTTCTTTTCCTTTCTTTTCTTTTCTCTTATAAAAATTAAATAAAACATGTCAACAAAGGAATTTCAATGATAAGATATAAAATAACATCCCAACATTATAACTAACCACACATATGTATACCCCCAACACTTAGAATTTTGTACATTCACAAACTAAAAAATCAACAAATGTTCCACTAGTGTAAAGGTTTGGGAAGAAAATTTGGATAGGTTAAAGCATGTAACGTGGCTAATACATAAAGAAAAGGTAAATAAAGCTCAAAGGTGCTTACCAAAAAGGAAAATCATATAATGGGTAGCTATTTTGCCAATGTAGTTTGGAAAAGCAAAGAATGCCTAATCATATCCATATTAATGCTTGTGATGAAAATGTGGTCTCGAATAGAAATTTTAGCCAAAATCAAGATGTACATGTCATGAAGGTCACACATTATCCAAAGACAATGAGACTGATATGAATGTGTTAGTCAAATAAGGCTCAAATTCTCATCAGCTTTGTTTACCACTAGTCACTAATCTTCTAAAGATACTGTACATCGACCAATCACAAAAGTAAAAGTACATGTAAAAGTAGCCATGAAATTCTCTAGTCAATTCACACTCTAATCATAACTATATAATCCTAAAAGTAAAATAGCATGAGAAAATGTCTGTTTTATTGGTTTAATTCTTTTTCTCATTTTATTGAAAACTTAGAACAAGTAAGAAACAAACAACTAAAAGCACAGAAGCATAAAAAAACTAAATGCAAAAATTTAAAGAAAAGAAAAAATTTACTTCCCTTGGTTGCCTCCCAAAAAGCGCCTTTGTTTGGTGTCGCTAGCTCGAATCCTCCTTCTCCTAATATGACAAAATTATGATCTTATAGTAGCATATACGGTTCCTCTACGTGAGGTTCTTCCAAATAAGGTCTCAGTTGATAATCATTCCCATTCAACATCTTCCATATCCTCTAACTTTCAATCTCTACTGAGTCCATACATTATGGAAAGATCTTAAATGTCTATCAACCTTTTTCTTCCTTGTTTAATTCCTCTAATCTGCTAGGTAAAAGTAAAGAGTCATTCTTAACAACAAATTGGAACTCAATATTTATCTTTGAGCTGAAAGATATAGCTTTTTTTTGCCTCAAGCTCCTCCTCAACTTCTTCCACAAAAGCAATTCCTCGAGTAATGCTCTCAAAATTCTCAAGCTCCTCATCACTTTGTAAAGTTTCTGTATAAATGTCCGTTGGGTATACCTTGGGTTGATAAGCTCAATGCTCTTTGCTTTGTGGTTCTAGATGATTGATATCTCCCTATCAAGGTAATGCAACTTGCTATAACTATTTCACATGCTGTTGAAATTGCAAAGTGTTGGTAGCGACATTATCAACTAATTCTTCCAAGGATGTACCTGAGATTTGTTGGCTCTCTCAATTTTGGAAATTAGAACAAAATTTTCTTTCATCTTACTAGAATTTTGGATATCTTATTGGGTTTGCTGTATACTCTCTTGAAGCTGTTGCATACCTTGTTGAAATTGAAGATTGTTAGCACTACAAATCTTGATATAGTAGTCTAGAGATATACCTAAATTGTGATAAGAAACTTCTAGTCTATATAGGAATTAGTGTGCATCTTGCAAACTATTATGGAAGTAACCTTGTTGATTATCCTATGTATGACTAAAGTTAGGTTGATCAGTCCCACCATGATTTTTTATTTTTTATTTTTTAAATCACAAACATGAAATAGAAAAATGAAAGGATCATGTAATAACTTAAAAGAAAACAATTATGAACAAATATGTACAAAAAAACAATTTAAATCACAAACAAAAATTAAAACACTGCCTTTTCAGACAATGACGTCACAATTGATAGCGTGTCGTAACAATAGCCAAAATAAACTAGACCTACTATTGTAACAGTGGTGAGTCTAGGTAGATTGCACAGAGAGTGTGTGTCAAGTTATTAAAATGAAAATAATAGTTGTTTATATTTAGGCGGTTTTGGTTTTAGAAATAAGAAAATAAAATAAAGCTAAACTAACAAAAAAAAGCAATTTAAAGAAAACATGCAGAAATGATAAAAGTGGGGAATTTGATAGGGACCCTATTCTTTGATTCAATCTCGACCTACACCTTAATTAAACATATTTCAATGATTTGTCATTCTCAAACCTCTTATAGTAACTATTAATCATGGGTTAATAATTAACTCGAGTTTTCCCTTAGGTAGTGTTTAATCAAGATACGATCATTAATTAAACTTAATCACCAAATAACCTATGATACGATCTCTAAATTTAATAAGGTAGTAGCATTATAAATTAAGAAAAATGATTAATCAAGGCAATAACCACATATGATGCGTCATTTAACCTAGGTTATGTTATGCCTAATGATTACGAATCATTAGTCACTACACATGAATTTCAAATATAGCAATTATGAATTATATTGAAATTCATGTAATGGGTTACAAAAAATAATCTAATTAATTCATTTAAATCATCTTTTCACAATGCCTAATGGGTTTATATACAAATAATCAAACGATAACAAGATTATGATTATCCATGCACAAAACCCAAATCAATTAACATAGGATAACACAACCAATTTCTAAAGAGAGAAAGAAACAAAAAATAGTGAAATACACTTTACCCGAGTCGTCAGCATTAATCTCACCTCCTAATTGGCATCTAGACAACTAGCCCTTCATAGGTCTCTATCGATTGAGAGTTTTACCCCTCATCTTCATTAAAATCAAGAGCTACTAAAAATAATTGCTTTAGCCCCAAGAACTTGTCCTGAACAAGGATTCCCCTCACTCTCACTCACGCCTCCACCCTTCTGTCTTATTTTCGTTAAAACCTATGCTCTCCCTCACACTACTATTCTAATCTTTATTTAAAATAATTGTATCGATTGAATGTCTACGTGTTGCAGATGTTGTCTGCGTGAAATATAGATAATTACGTAAATGCAAACAACATTTGCAAGAAATGCAAATAGTTTTGTTTTAATCAAATTTTTTCTAGTTGTTGGTGCATAGTTTTCTTCGTGAACTGCTGCTATATTGTCTCTCTTTCGACTACCATTGTCATTTTGATGTGCTTTTTTCCCAGCTACCTTGTCTTTATTTAATTACTATAAAAAAAAGTTGCATGGGCTACTGTCCATCATCCTTGGCTTCATTAATTAAATTAATGGTGTGCATGACCATGTAAAATATTAAATTCACGTACATCTTGTATGGTCTATGCATAACAGCATACGTAACTTTGATTTATTTGTGTTTTGTTTTTCTTGTATTTTTTCTTTTAATTTTCTTCTTCTTGCTCCATACAGACAAGTGAAAATTAATCTTTAGAAAATGGCTCAAATATCATGCTTTTAACTCACTCTAACATTTTTGCTTTCAAATTGCGCCTAAAATCACATATCATTCAAAGTGAGTATCTTAAGCAATTTTAAGTCATTAATCATTAAGTGTTATGAAATAATTAAAAAACCAATTAAGCATATATCAATCAGTCAATAGATCTATTAAATATCTTAGGGGTATTATTATGGATGTATTAATAGATCTATTAAATGTCCTATAGGTATTATTAAGGATGTATAAATAGATCTATTCAATATCCTAAGGGTATTATTGAGGACATATTTGTTAAAGTTGACTAGTTTATTTTTTTAGTAGATTTTGTGATACTTGATATGGATAAAGATATAGAGGTAATTTTGATTGTAAGTCAGTTCCTAGTCACTATTAAAACCATTATTGATGATAGTAATTGTAAACTAGTCTTTAGGGTAGGAAAAGAGGAGGTTACCTTTAAATATCAGATGCCATAAAACACCCCTTTGAATATGATTATGCTTGTTATTTTGTTGATACAAGTGATTCCATTGTTGTTTCCAAAGACAAGCTTGAGCTATCTATTATTCAAGGTGAGGAGGAAGATGAGATTAAAAGAGGGAATGAAGCCAATGAATATATATTAGGAAAGAGAGAGTCTGAAGAGATTGATAGATATAATGAGAAGAGTTGAAACCCTCCATCAAAGAACCGCTAAAGCTAGAGTTGAAGAAGCTAATTGATCACTTAAAATACTTATTATTTGCAAAAGGATTAAAAAATTATCATGATTGTTGGTCAACTCTAAAGATAGATTAAAAAAAGGTTTTAAATGTGCTTAAGGAGTATACAGGGGCCATTGCTTGGAAGATTTCTGAAATTAGAGTAATCAACCCTTCCTTTTGCACTTACAACATTCCAATGGAGGAGGATTTCCAGTCTGTGGAATAGCCCCAAAGGTGGACAAATCCTAATATAAAGGAAGTAATAAAGCATGGTAATTAAAATCCTAAATATTGGTGTGATTTACCCTACTTCTAATGGTTCTTGGGTGAGTCCTATACAGGATGACCCAAGAAGGGAGAAATTATGATGATACCCAATAACAATAATTAATTGATTCTTATAAGATCCTTCACTAGGTGGAGAGTATGCATCGATTATAGAAAGCTAAATGATGTTACTCAGAAAGACAATTTTTTTTTTGCCTTTCTGATAGGTGTAAATTATACTTGTAAATTATACTATGTTTTGATAGATGTTTAAGTGTTCTTTTGAGTATTTCTTAGATGATTATCATGTATATAGGATTAGAATTACATTATTATTAGTGTTTAGTGACTTGATTATTGTTGATTTCAATTCAACTTTCTGGTGTTGTGATATTTGGGTATGCTAATACTTTGATAACAAATTGAGAGAGTGAGTCAAAAGTAATTCGATTAGGTTAGGTGATGAGACTTAGTGACCTAATAAGTGTAAGGCCCTAAAGTACACCCTAGTTGAAATAAGGCATGTTTATGAAAGTACATGCATGATATGAGTTAGAATTGTGCTATAATTAGAATATGAAAGATATATGACTTGAATTTTTGGTCAAGTGGATCATATTTGGTGGTTTGGAATAGATTGACACCAACAGTTTGGACTAGGAAAATTGTCTAGTGGTAAGTTAAGTTGGTACATGAAAGTTAAAATGACTAAGCCTATGAATTAGTGACATTTGACATAGTTTATACATTCAAATTTGGCAGCATAATAAGAGGACATATGGCCTAATTGAAGTGTTACAAATGGAATCTTAAATGGTAGGCAAATGGGCCTTTTGTCTTGGTGTTAAGTGGCATGTTAAGCTAGTGACACCTAGTTGGTGATGAATCAAGTTTCTGCCGGAGTAAATCCAACTTTGTCCATTATTCACCTTGCTTCCTTCTCCCCACCAAAACTCTCATTTTCTCTCTAACTTCTGGAATTTTTACTGGAATTTGGATTGTCATCACTTGAATTTTGGTAAGTTATTAAATTTAGAAAAAGTTTCTACTAATGTTCTATACTATTGATATGTTAATGCTGAAATTTGCACATTAAACCTAGATATGTGCTAATTGCTCGGAAGGATTAGTTTGACTTGATCTTTAGAGTTGTTTCTTTTGAAATTTAAAGAGGTAAGGGAGTACTAAACTTGGTATCATGATAGAACCTGTGTTTTGTGATGTTTGAAATGGATAAAATGTGCACTGAATTAATGAAGAATTGTGGTTAGAAACTTGATACATGCTGGATACTTATTAGAAGGAGTGGTTCCACTGAATAGGCATCAGTATTTTAGTCATATCATGACATGTAGACATCGTAATAGGATGATTTTAAATTCAGATTAAACTAGATACATATATCTACAATGTTCATGCAGGAATTGAATTTGATTTCTATCAGTAAGGGTTTGAAAATTTGGCTTGAAGTTAAGTTCTAATTGTTGTCCATAGTTGAGAACAGTTTGTAGTAATTTGGGTATAACTCTTGGAATAATGAACCAAATTGAATTAACTTTATTTCATTTGAAACTTAATACATATAGGAACATTTTTTACAAGAACATATTGTCTAAAAACGTCATTTTGTAGGTGAGAATAGTCATACAAAATTGATCCAAAAACCTATCCTGTGAAAATAACTATTTGAAGGTTTTAGGTCACTTATCCCACAATTGTGGGAAACGATTAGGAAGGTGAAAAAATAGGTTTTGTGCTCGATGAACTATATAAGGTTTAGTTAATTTATTTGGTAAAATAAGACTTAAATGGGCTCGTTTAAGGTGTGTTTGAACTTAAATTGGTATTCTATGTAATTGAGTAATAGTTATTTTAATTATGCATTATTAATGGAGATGATAATATAAAGGATGTATGGTTTAATAATGATAAATACAATGTTGAATTGCTTGGTGTGATCATGAATGAATGAGTTCCAAAGGCTTATGTATTATGAATTGGATATGGATGTTTGTGAATTAGGAATTTCTGCGATAATATTGTGATAATTCTGGACAATCAATTGTCCAAGGAGTTTGATAGTTAGGCTTCTATTGGAAGTGCTTTCTAATTATGTGTATATACATAATGTGTAATGACTCAACTTCTATTGATGCATAATTGCACATATTTGTATTTATAAGGTATGTTATGTTGATCAAATGTCAATGAATAAGTTCATTTAAAGCAAAATAGAGTAAAGACATATGTTGTACTTTATCTTTTGCATAAAATTTTAAAATCTGAAATGATTTGTTTTAAAACTACCGAGTCTTAGTCGTAGGTATATAGGCATGCCTTGAATGGTTAGTAGCTACTTTTGTAATTAGATAGTAAGGTGTCTTTTGTGATCAGACACTTCAATGTCTTCTGATTCCAAACACTTTTATGTATTCTATTTCAGAGACTTAAGTCTCTTCTATTTTAGATACAATCATGGTATCTTATGTTCTAGTCTCATTAACCACTTTTGAAATTTTTTATTTTATTATTTGCTCTGATCCGGTATAATCAGGCTCTGTTTTGAAATAACTAAGCTTTTTTCTAATTTTAAAAAATTCTATTTTGATACAGATAAGTTCTGTTATGATATTTTAAATTTTTGTTTTTGATATTATGTTATTCTATTATGATACTTGTGATTTTTGCCCTGAAATAGATATTCTACCTTAATATGATTTATTTTGATATGAGATACATATTGCTTAAAATGTGATTTGATTTGTATATGTGAATATCATATGATTATTAGAGATAGTTGCCATTATGTATCCAGTTCAGTTATTCCCTACTAAGATATATGCTTAAACGGTGGAGTTGCCCTATGTAGGTTCAGATAGACGGGTATAAAGACTGGGACAAAGACAATCGCAGTGGACAATGAAGACTGTGTTTTGTTGTGAATAATGTTCAGTTTGTTGTTGTTACTGACCTGTACTCAGTATGATGAGACAGTTAGTATTTTACATATATGGTTTCTAATATTTGTAAATAGGAGGAAATTTGTATTTAAAGGCATGTAATATGTTTTGATATATATCATTACATTATGTATAGTATGTTTAAACATAAAGAAATGTAATGTAATGTATAATGCTTGGAATTGTTGGTATGATATGTTTTGGGTGCTGTTATGTGTGGTATTTGTATATCCTCCCATAGGGTATGTGGGTGTTACAATAAATCTCCCAAATATCAAATTGGTAAATATTTAAAGAGAGATATTGTGTGAAAACCAATTATTCGATAGATCACTTAAGAACTAGTTGAAAACATTTGGTAGATTTTGTAAATCGAGAGATTACAAAATCTAGAATTTTATAATCAATTAGGGTTAACTTATTAGGTCTTGAGAAAGAGTGGTCAATCCCTTAAAAGATCTAGAATCAACACATAATTAAACCAATAGAAGTTAGGGAGCAAAATAATGATAGAATGAATCCTAAGCTTCATCCTTTATATTCCTCACATATTTGTGGTAGCTCAATTGTTATTTGATTATTTTCTTAGATTTAATTAATTTTTTAAAATTTTGATATTTTGTTTTCATTTAGTTCATATCCTAATATATTAGACAAAGTTAGGTTCACTTAGTTCTAACTATGTCTTTATGTGATCGACACCTTTAATACTACAAGTTTATGATCCATATACTTGCGGATATTGGGGTTTTTATTAGAAGTAAAACTTACTCAACACTTTCATGGACTAAATGTTGATGCAGGTAGCTAGAGACATGTACTATTTTTTCTTAGATGGACTTTTGGGCTACTTATAGATTCCAATTATCCCAAAAGATTAGGAGAAAACAATGTTCATGCATCCTTATGATATATTCACTTATAAGAAGATGCTTTAGGTTGTGTAATGCACTTGCTATATTTCAGAGGTACATGATTGTAACATACCATACCCATAGTGAATATGCCTGAGCTTATCCTTGGATAGTCGAGACTATACTCTACAGAAATGGTATGTTAGAACAATCACATAAATACAATCTGAGGCATCGATATAACTTAAGTAGTACAAATGCTTATTTCCTTTACAATCGTAATAAGTCATATATGTCATTAACATTCCAAATTCAAGTAGACCATACATAATAGTTTTGAACTCAATCCCAGTACATCATACAGGAACAAAATTACACAGGTACGGTAGTTAATCGATGTTTCAACTCCTCAAAACCCCTCTGACACTTATTATTCCATAAAAAGGTACATTCTTTCTCAGAAGCTTTGTCAAAGGGGTTGAGATCAATGAAAACCCCTTGATAAACCTCCTGCAATAACCTACTAACCCCAAGAAAACTCTAAATCTCAGACACATTTCTAGGTGCTTCCCACTTAATCACTGCCTCAACTTTCTTTGGGTCTACCTATATGCCTTGTTTGGATACTATATGACCTAAGAACACCACTTGATCAAGCTAAAATTCACACTTACCAAACTTAGCATATAATTATTTCTCTCTCATTATCTGTAGGAATATCCTCAAATGCTTAGAATGTTCCTCTCTACTCCTCATGTACACCAAAATATCATTTATGAATACAATCACAAAATGATCTAATTAATTTTGGAATACTTTATTCATCAATACCATAAAGGCCACTAGAGCGTTCGTCAATTCAAAAGGCATCACAAAAAACTTAAAGTGTCCATATCTGGTTTTGAATGCACTCTTTAGTACATCAACTTATGCTATCTTCAATTGATAATGCCCTAACCTCAAATCCAGTTTAGTTAAATCCTGAACTCCCTATAACTGATCAAGTAAATCATTTATTCACGGTAAGGGATATTTGTTCTTCACTGTCACCTGATTCAATTGCTTACAATCAATGTATAATCTCAAGGCCATATCCTTTTTCTTTATAAACAAAACTGGAGCTCCACAAGGTGATACATTGGGTCTAATAAAACCCTTATCCAATACCTCCTACAACTAAGTCTTAAGTTCCACAGGTGCTATCTTGTACGGAGGAATAGATATAGGAGCAGTGGAACTAAGTCAATAGTGAACTCCTTTTCCCTATCTAGCGGTAATCCTTTTAATTCAGTAGGAAATACATCTAAGAAATCCTTAACAATAGGAATATCTTGTACTGTTTGCTCTATTTGAGTATTAATCACATAAGCTAAATAAGCCTCACATTTATTTAGAATCAGCCTAAAGGCACTTATAAATGAAGTCAATATGGCTAGCACTGCTTGACTAACACCTAGAAATATAACCTTTGGTTGATTAATAGATTCAATAATAACTTCTTTAGTATAACAATTCATCACAGCCCCATGATCAGTAAGCCAGTCTGCACTCAAAATGAGGTCTATCTCTTTCAACTGTAGTACTATCAAATCAGCTTTCAACTCAATCTAATCAACCCAAACCATACACCCTTTAGACATTTCTCCAATCACTGTAGTACTACCTATTGGTGTACTCACCTTTAATCCACATTTCAATATCTCTTTCTCACAATACAATTTAGATGCCAGATGTATTATGATAAACGAATGTGAAGATCCTGGATCTAACAATGCAAATGCCTCAAATTGAAATACATATAACATACTTACAATAAAATCTGGGGAATTCTTTGCCTTTTGCCTCGTAATAGCAAAGATCTTAGCCTAGGATTGTGATTGGTTACTCTATACCTCAACCCTAACACTAGGACCTACTGAACTTGTTTTACACCTACCTCCGTCCCTTTGTCCTACTCCATTGGCTCTGCTTTGCTCTGTTAGATAGTCATTTCAATCACTGATCATTCTTTCATTCCAGACTATATTCCCAATATTGCGAGATAGTCTCTAACCTAATGCTAAAAAAGCCACAACACAACCAAGATCCCGATATCTTCTAACAATCTCCACCATGTTTCATTTCACAATACTCACAACAAGGCATCTGTTGTGCTTGCCCTCCATATGTCTGTCCTCTAGATGCTTGACCTCTACCACTACCAGTATGAACAAAACTACCTTTTAGTCTAAACCTTGACTACCACAATCTAGATTGTGATCGTGATGATCTATTCTGGCGTTTACTAATTCTTCTGCTAGAGTTAGCTTAAAACTTACCATGCCTCTTAATTTTAAACTCTTTCCTATACTCTCTTTGTTTATCCTTCGATAATTTCTCAATTTGAATCGAAGAAGCTGAAATAAATCACATATTAATATAGAAATTACGTACAATATATGATATACACAAGAAGGGGCATTGAATTGTGTATTTTTTTTGTGAATACAAAATTCTTAATATTTTTGATAAGAACTTCTCTAACTTGTTAAAAGAATATCACAAGAGTTATATGAAAATTGTTACGTAGATAAATCGAAATTAACTTCTATATACTTATTTAAGAAAAAAATAGAATGAGTTGAGAGATAGAAGATAGATTCTGAGATTTTATACTGGTTCACCCCAAACCGTGGGCTACGTCCAGTTCTCAGAATTCGTCTGAGTATTCTTTATACTTCAACAAATGTACAAGTATTCTTTCTTCCTTCTAGATCCTCTTCAGGTCTTTTACACCGAGTATTCTTTCAGCTATCTTAGCCTCTCTAGGCTCTTAACCTTTTCTTTCTCTCACTAGAAAGATATCGTGAGCTATTGTTATAGTAGATTTAGCTCTCCAGTATCACTCTACAAATTTTCTATTTTCTAAGTATACACTTGAATGCTTAAAAGATATAGGATCAAAAGTTTTCTGAAAGGTTAAAAAGTTGTAAAAGTTATTTAACCTTCGACTACGACTAGTATTTATAGTCTAAGTCTCCAACTGCTTCTTGATTCTTGATAACTGCTTCTTGAGTCTTGATAACCGATTCTTGAATCTTGATAACTGCTATTTAGTTGAGTTCTGTAATTAACTCCAACTAACTAACTGTTTGACGTACTCGCGTATCTTTTTCTTTGTATCATCTTTGTTTTCTTCTTTTATGTTTTGCTTTCTTCTGTCTTCTGCTTCTTCTGTACTTCTTCTATGTTTTGCTTTCTTCTGTGTTTTGCTTTCTTCTATGTCTTTGCGCTTCTTCTGTTTTTTCTACTTTTTCTGTGTCTTTGCGCTTCTTTTGTATTTTCTACTTCTTCTGTGTCTTTGCTCTTCTTTTATGTTTTGTTTATTCTGTATCTTCTACTTCTTCTGTGTTTTCTACTTCTTCTGTAGCTTTGCGCTTCTTCTGTATACTTAACGTACTCATCAAACTAGTTTATTTATTTCTAACATTATTATTATTTGATTGTCATCAAAATTAATTATCGTAAAGTCCTCCTGACTTAACATTCTCCCCCTTTTTGATGATAACAAATAATCATAATTTAGAAAGATAAAATTGAACGAACTATTTTTGTTCAGATAATGAATAAGAAAATATTAAACAATGTACACATATGTTATCTTCTGTATCTGATCTTCTCTTCTTTCTTCTGCTTTTCTTCCTTCTACTTCTACTTTTCTTCTTTTTCTGCTTCTACTATTCTTCTCCCCCTTGTACTTTTCTCCTTTCTTCTTCCTTCTACTTTTCTCCCAATATCTTCTATTCTTCTTTCCCTATTTGTTATTAATCAAAAAGGTTATCTCAAATGCTTCATGATTTTAGAAAGCATTTGTTACATGTCAGTCCTGATCAACTTAAGGTCTTCTTCTATTGATACTCAAAGATAAGCTACTTCCTTATGTAGATCACAAACTGAGTCATTCAGATCATCAACTTTAGTATGAATTTCTTCAATCTCCTTAACTAAGGCTTCCTGACTCCACTGCTGAGAGTGACTAACTTCTTCCATCCTAATTGTAGGAACTCGTTGGGGTGCACTTGATGGATAGAAGTTTGGTTCAACATGTATTTCTGAAAGTAAGACATCTAGATAAATGATTTTCAAAATAGGAGGTTTAAACACTTATTTTTCTTTTAGGAGATCAAGGTCATCAGGTTTTGTTAGTTTTGGTATTGGTTTTCTAAGAAGGTGAAGGACATCTTTAATTGAAGGTATAGAGCTCAAAGGTCTGAGGTGGATAAGTAGGTTCATAAGAGTTTATAAGTTGAAACTAATACCTTAGATCATGATAGTTCTAAACCGTCCTTTAGTCACCCTCCAACTACCTGAGAAGTTGCGTCTGTGGTGAAGCGTCCACAATGACTTCCTGATGCTTTTGAGATGTGATGTGAAACATAGATTCCTCTTAGTTATTCAGCATTGCATGCATCATCTATGCTTTTCAAAGCTTCTTGTATTTGATCATCTGTAAGGTCACCTGTTTTTCCTTCAAGGTACATCTTCTATTTCCCTTTTTCTACATTGCATACAATGTTTGATGCTTTAGGTTGTACATCAAGTACAATCTTGATCAATGTTCTACCTGTAGCTAGGTAGATGGTATATCAATCCTTTGTCGTTTTCAACCGATATGGTTCTGAGTTATCATCTCTCAGAATCCCATATAATCTTCTCTCTTTATGATTCAGAAGATGTATAGATCGATCATTGACTAAGATAGGTTCAACTTGTACCTTGATTATCCTTTTCACAGGTTCTCTTATTATGATTGAGCCTCTACTTATAACAGGTACCATTTCTTCTATCACCTTCATTTTTAAGTCCTCTTTTCTTATAGGACTATGAGAATCAACTGATTTTTCCTTGTTTTTAACACCAGTTGAAGTACTCTCGTTCTGACTGGTCTTCAACTTCTTATTTTCTTTTACCAGTCTAGAAGGTGGTTGTTGTTGGGGTCTCTTCTTCTTAAACTCCAACTTCCTCTTAATTGAGACCAAAGACCTAGTAGCCTGTGGTGCTTTTTCTACCTTCTTAGAATCTTCACCAGTAATCAATTATTTCCCTCTCTTCTGCTCTTATTGTCAGAGAGTTAGTAACCATGGTGATCTTCTTGATTTCTTAACTTGCTCAACATCAAGTGTCTCTCCTTTTCTTTTTAATGCACCTAGCTTTCTTCTTTATGTAAAATCTTCTTATCTTTAACTGCTACCTCAGACGATTTATTCTTCTTTTCTTCTATAGCTATTTTTCCTGAGGGTTGAGGTTTTTTCTTCTCTGTAGGAGTAACATTTCCACTTATGCTACGTCTGACTGTGTGCTCCCCCTCAGTCCTTGCTTTTGCAATAGAAGTTGTCTCCTCCTTTTCTTGGGTTTTCAATTTCATTCTAGATATAGTAGATGCATTAAAATGCTTTTGATATTCATCTTCACCCCGTTTCCTCTGTCCAGAAGAATTCCATAATCTCTAAAGACTCTTTTTAACATTATGCCATATGGTAAGGCATTGGAATCCCTCTTTGTCTTCTTCATATACCCTATAATCAAGTGTGGAAGATTTATTGGCTAATGGTTGAGTAGATAGAATAGACATTGTTCATCTATTTGTCATAACATTCTTCGATCTTGTTCTTGGTAGAATACAATGAAAAAGTATAGTATGTAGAACCCTAGCCTTCAGAACAAGATTTGTTTCCTTCTTGTCCTTTGGGTCATTACATCCATATAGTTGTCGAATGACATGTGCCTTCTCTACAAGGCTGTCAATCATCCATCTAGTGTTTTGAGACACCTCAACTCCAACACATGGACATCCACTGACCTTCTTGATTAACTCCAATGTTACAATAACCGAAAATCTATCCATCATTGATACCATAGTATCATCTACTACTTTCACATTCTTCCAAAACTCATAAAATTCATTCAGATAGATTGCTTCACGAACCTGAAAGAAGTTCTTCCATCCCGCTGCATCGACTTATGATTCAATGTCCATCTGATTCTTCTTCAAGGAGTCGAAATCAACGAGTCTTCCATAAATCATAGCTTGATCCATTATGATCTTTAGACAGTAGGAACTTTTCAAAATATTGAGATTGGTTTCTGAAGATGAAAATGTAAACGAAAGGGCTTGAAATCAGGAGTAATGAAACGTTTTTATTTGAGAGCTTCTGCAAAAGTTGATTTCAGAGGATTTTAAGAGTATTCTAGAGTCGGTGATGTTCTGAACCTTTTGAGAGGATTTTCCTTTATACTATCTTCTCAAAAAAATTACCGTCTGTAACTTGTAGTTACTGTGCTCTTGAAAAATTACGACTTTTTATCTTCCTTCTGTAAAAAATCATCTGAGTCATGACGTGTCAGATGATTGATAACTCAACACTACCATATTCAAGTTTCATCTAATTTCTTTAAATCTTTCTTCATTCAAGGGCTTAGTGAAGATATCTGCCCATTGATGATTCGTCTTAACAAACTGTAGACTAACAATTCCCCTCTGTACATAGTCTCGCAGAAAATTATGCCTAACTTCGATATGTTTTACCCTTGAGTGTTGTATTGGATTCTTCGATAGGTTGATAACACTTGTGTTGTAACAGAAGATTGGGATTTGTTCTTCTTGTATTGAATAATTTTCTAACTGATACTTAATCTATAATAATGTCTATGAGCAACAGCTTGCAGCCAACATGTATTCAGCTTCTACAGTAGATAGAGGAATTGAGCTTTACCTGTTACTAGACCATGAAACTAGATTATGGCCAAGAAAGTGACAGCCTCCACTTGTACTCTTCCTATCAATCCTATCTTTAGCGTAATCAGCATCACAGTAGCCAATTAACCTAAAATCTTTACCTTTCTCATAATTAAGCATAGATCAGTAGAACCTGATAGATATCTTAAAATGCTTTTAACAGCAATATAATGAGATTCTCTAGGATCTGCTTGAAATCTAGCATACAAACAAACACTAAATAGAATATTAGGTCTGCTTACTATAAAGTAAAGTAAAGAACTAATAATTCCTCTAAAAATGGTCTGATCAACCTTCTTACTTGCTTCATCCTTAGATAAAGGTTTTGAAGGATGCATAGGAGTTCACATCGATTTTACTTTATCGATTCCATACTTAACAAACAGTTCTTTAATATAATTCTGTTGATGAATAAAAATCTTTTCTTTGGTTTGCATAACTTGTAAACCAAGAAAGAATTTTAATTCACCCATCATGCTCATTTCAAATTTACTTTTCATCAGTTTTTCAAAACTAGAAGATAACTTCTTAGACGTTGTACCAAAAATAATATCATCAACATATATGTATACTATGATGAAATCATTATCTATGCATTTTCTAAACAAGGTCTTGTCTACATTTTCTCTATTAAAATCATTTTCAATCAAAAAGGAACTTAGATGATCATACCATGCTCGAGGAGCTTGTTTCAAGTCATATAAAGCTTTATAAAGTCTATAAACATAGTCTGGTTTCTTAGGATCTTCGAAACCAGGACGTTGCTTTACATAAACCTCTTCATCTATAAAACCATTCAAAAAGGCACTTTTGATGTCCATTTGAAATAGCTCTATATCATGACAGACATTATATGCAAGTAAAATCCTAATAGCTTCTACCCTAGCTACAGGAGCATAAGTTTCATTATAGTTTATTACTTCTTGTTGATTATAGCCTTGAGCTACTAATCTAGCTTTGTTACGACTTACTCTACTTAACTCATCTAGTTTATTCTTAAAATCCCATCTAGTTCTTATAATAGACCTTTTGGAAGGTCTGGGAACTAAAGACCAAACTTTAGACCTAGTAAATTGGTTCAGCTTTTCTTGCATGGCTAAAATCCAAGCTTCATCCTGAAGAGCTTCATCAATCTTCTTAGGCTCTATTTCAGAAATAAAAACACATTTGCTTCTCTTTTGAATTTAGATCTAGTTCTCACACCATCTAAAGTTTCTCCTATAATTAGATCTTCTAGGTGAGAAGATTTATATCTCCAGTCCTTTTATAGACTAAAACTTCCATAAACATCTTCTATTTTCTCCAGAGGAACATCTAATGGTGACACATCTTCATTATCAAATAAGGGTACTTCTAGGTTTTCATCATCAGTATCATTACTTCTACTTGGTTAAGAATCAAACTTGACATGAATAGATTCTTCAACAGATTTAGAAGTAAGATTATAGACCCTATAAGCTTTAGAAGATAATGAATATCCTAGAAAAATTCCTGAATAGACCTTAGAATCAAATTTATCCAAAAT
>JANQBM010000008.1:39518381-39543632 GCA_025594535.1 Erythroxylum domingense
TCATACACAATAATTCACATTTTCACAAATGCATGAGCATGAGGTATGTCTGTCATTACTACTCTCATTGGTCTTCTTATAGACCCGTTTCCCCTGATCCGTCCCGTTATGTGGGACCGGGATGTTACAATATATATTCACACAATTTTCCAATTCTTATTCATTCATACCTAGTTCACATTACTCATATCCTTTAGATCTCATTTGTATTCATAAGAATACCTTCATTCCTTTAACCCTCATAAATTCCAAAGTTTAGATATATTGATTTCAAACCGATCCATTCCTTAAGTTAAATCATCAATTAATAATCTAAACTTATCAAACCCTTAACCAATTAATCAAACATCAATCTAGGTTCATTTCAGGTCTTAATCAAGTCTAAATACACCAAAGTAAACTACCTTATCCTTAGTTGTTTCAACAATCACACAAAACAGAAAATTTTCATTTCAAAGCATTGCCCAAAATCATGGAGGACCTTCCCACGATCGTTGGATGAGTGAACCGAATGTTCACTCTCCATTTTCTGTCAATTTCTCTAGATTCTAACACCTTCATACCAAATTCAAAACATCTTCATATTTGTCCATTAATTATACCTTAATTATACTTCAATTACTCATCAATTTAATCTACAATTCCAACTCAAAATCATTTAATTTATGGTTTATAAACTATTTATCTTTCATGCATATAAAAACAAAACAGAAATTTTCATTCACTTAATCACATTATATATGTAGTCCTAGTTTTTTCCAAATTAAAAAACACTTCACTAGCACCTTTATTTAGCATAAATTCACCTTCATTTAAACTTCAAATTTTAATCTAAATCATCCATATAGCAACCTGTAACCTACAATTCTCATGCATGAAAACCAAAATAGAAAAATATCCAATTCATGTATCATTATTCTTGATATAGTTAAGATGTATTGATCTATCCATGCAATAGATAACTTAGGGAAACTGAAATTGTATAATGTGTTTAAAAGAAATTTACAATCAATAGTTCCAAAGCCTTTTGAAAATATCTTAAAGACACATTCCTTGCTTAAATGCTTCTCATTATAACCCTTAAGGAGATCTTAATCAATTAAAATGTTATCCCCAATTGATCTATCCTTTATGAATTAATGCCTCCAAATGGGAATTTTGGGGCACATCATGGA
The DNA here is from genome assembly GCA_025594535.1 of Erythroxylum domingense. Lineage (NCBI taxonomy): Eukaryota > Viridiplantae > Streptophyta > Magnoliopsida > Malpighiales > Erythroxylaceae > Erythroxylum > Erythroxylum domingense. The sequence goes on from JANQBM010000008.1 coordinate 39,519,557, forward strand.
GATTCAAGCCCAAGCCAAGGAAATGGAGATGAAGATGGCTGAAGTGGCTTGGAGCTTCGAGGAGGGTCAAGTCTAAAGAATCCTACTTCGACTGGGAATCCTACTACTATTGGGAGAACTAATTTGATTGGGGATCCCCTAGATTTTTCATATCTTCTTCCTTTCTTTATTATTTTTGTTCATATCTTCTTCCTTTGTTTTATTATTTTCGTTCATATTTTGGTGCCTACTGTTTCCGTCGTTTTCTTTGATATTCTTTGTGTTTTCTTTCTTTTTTTTCCATGTACCCTTCTGATATATATACCTTCCGTGAAATTTTTGATATATTTTCTTTCTTTGTGTAAGGGTTGTGTCTTTGTGTTCTTACTGCTAATTGTTAAAAAAAAAAGGTGAAGGCATCTTGTTGCGATTTGTGCACGTTTATTGCTGGTTGAAGAATTCTTGTGCAATCTTGATTGTTCATACTATGAACTAAATTGCTTTGAGTCCTAAACATTATGTTCTTAATTTATACTCATTAAATTGCAAAAAATGTTAAGCTTTCATGCCCAGGATCTATATCTAAAGCAAAAACCTGAATCCTAATCTCATAAGGAAAGCATGATTTCCTATAGTTCATTATTCTTACCTATTCTTATGCCAAATTAGGTTCAGTATTTGATCAAATTTGTGCTACACTTTCTTGCACATTGTTCAGCCATCTTTACAACACTATAATCACCCAGAAAACTATTGGATTTTTACCTAAAAATTAAAAAAAAACTGAAGAATTCTATTGTATCAAAGCTAAATTCCGAAATTGCTTGGTTTTTACTAATTCTTGACTATTTGCTTCTACAATTTGTTATGGTCTTAGCTGCAATTGTTACCTACTATTGTAGCAACCTTTAAGCTGCACCAACTTCCAGAAAATCATAGAAATTCCGAACAAAAGGTCCTAAAAACAAAAGTGTAATCTATTTGCACCGAAAGCTGAATTTTCCAAACGTAGCTTCAAAGCGCTAAACCCTACCACTTTTTGCACCGATTTTTTGTGGTCTTTCCATATCTAGCCTTATTTTCTTGAAATTCTACTTGTATATATTGGAGTTTCGTTGCTATTTTCTACTGTTCCTTTACATCATTTTCATTGAATCTTGTTCCCTTCAGCTAAGTTGATTTGTGTAACTACTTGTTGAAGTTGGAGTACTTATCTGAGTTTGTTAAGAACTTTGAACCGAGAATTGAGTGGTTTGAGTGATCTTACTCTTCTTACTTAAAATTTAAACCGAGAGAACATTGGTGAGTGACATTGGAACTTGGGGAAGGGAGTGAGGTATTTTTAAATACTAACCTTTCTTTGTAAGAATAATGACGGATCAACCAAGTGAGAGTTTTGAACAAAAAGAATTCAGAGAAACCTTAGAAAGGTTTATCTAAATTGTCACAGACCTATAAGAGGAGGTCCAGGAGATCAAAAAAGGTTCTTACAAATCTGAATCTAGTATAGGGAGAAGGAACTGAGATGACAAATGGGAGGATGAAGTAGAAGATGAAAAGTTTGAAACATCTGGTATTCAAAATCCTACCAGAGCCAGGAGAGGTCCTAAACAAGATACCATATATAAGGGTGGCTTTATTCAGAAAGAGGACAAATTATTCAGAATAAATTACGTTCCTGGTAGGTTTCTTTGGCTTTGTTCTTAATTGAACTTGTGAGTTTCTCCAACTTGCTTGTAAATACTCAACCGGCTTAATTGTGTTCTAGATTTGTTCCCTAGGATACAACTTGCCTTCGACACACATTGATTTCAAGGTTTCTAGTCACAATTTGTTGGTTAGGGGTTTAGGAGATTTTCACTGTGGAACATATCCTTCTAACGAGATTGATCATCTGGGGATAATCTTGGGCTAGTTGATTGATCATAAGTTTTTGGAACAGGTTTCTCCAAGGACATAACCTCCCTTAATCATTAACTCAATATATCCTTTAAGAAATTTTATTCTTTTTTCAACAAGAATTAATGCCTCCCTTAATCATTAACTCAATACAAAAGAAATTATACAATAAAAAAATAACACAAAGCATAACTTTGTTTTATGTTTCTCAACCAAGTTAAAAATTATGGTTCAATTGCACTAACTTTCTTTTAAAAGATTTTGCGATTAATTATCACATTTAATACTTATCATTCATTATCATCTCGATTAGCTAAATTTCACTTGGTTAGCTAAATTTTCTAAAACTTTATCTTTTAAAAAACTTTGGAGACATAGCTTACACATTCCGTTGCTCAAGGTAAAGCCTTATAATCTATCCAAAAATTTTATTATATATTTGATTGCTAACTATAATAAGAAGGGGCCTTTAGGAAAGTTATTATAAAAATAAACAAGGTTCTTCCAAGTGACTCTCTTAGTTGGGGAACTAAATGATCTTATTCAAGATTTATTAGTAAAGCATCTAGTGCTATTCCTCATTTATATTATCTTATCTTCTTGATCTATTCTTGGTTTGTAATTTTAGATTGAATTCATTATCAGATTAAAACCCTTATACCTATAATGCCATTCACCTCTATTAATGACTTCCTTAACTTTAGTATACAAGGGAATACGGAACTTAAGGTTGTCCATACTTTATAGTTTATAAAGAGGACAAAGTTTATTCTAATTGTCAAACCAAAATTAGGCTTTCCACTTATTTCTGATCTTAAGTTTCATTTCTCGAATCATTATATCCCTTAGTTTAAATATTTAGTTAGGGTCTATAAGTAGCTAAACTTTTCTATGATAATCCAAAAACTTTGATCCTTTTACTATATAAGAATGCATCCACTTAACCCATATAAATTCACAATCCTCAAACAACTTCTAAATTTTTTTCAACTATAAGCATCTTATTGATCAATCAAAGTAATTTAATTCCATCTTGGGAAAGCAAACTTCTTTCCGTTTAACCATTTTGGTTATCTTTTCAGCCTTGCCTAGCCATAAAAAATTTTAAAACAATCTTTCCACCTCCTTGATCAAATTCAGAGGCAAATATAGGTAACAACTCTTAATGAATATCTAAATCCTCTAACATTACTGAGACAAGTTGAAGTCTCTCAGTATAAGAGTGAAATTTATTATTTCGATGGTTTATTTTCTCCATAATTAAATCAAAGAGGCATAGAAACCATCCCTACCTTGCTTCACGTATAGATTAAGAAAGTAATGCAATAAACTCAAAAATGATACTTTGATTAAGCACATTCATACCCTAATTCAGCAAATTTCACAAGTTAAGCATATTCATACCCTAATCAACACATCCAATTTAGCTAACCTAATCAATTCACCAATTCATATATACCCTAATCAATTCAGGAAATACATACCTTAATCAACACAGTCGACGACGGAGAGGAGAGACTTCAGATGGCGACAAACGTTGACGGTGATGATGACGAGAAGAGAAGCAGACGGCGAGGAGAGAACAACACGGTAATGAGAGGAGACGGCGAGATTCAGACAATGAAGAAAAAAATGAAGAAACAGAGGAGAAAAGGAGAAGGAAGGCCCAGGGATGCTTTAACCCCCGAAGCAAAACAACTTCATTTTCGATTTTTTAAAAAGATTAATCTGAATTTAACGACAAAAAGTAAAGACCGTTGGAAAATCACCGACATAACACAAAACTGTCGGTACAAAACCGACGCTGTGTAAAATTCACATATAGACAACAAATCAGACGGTAAAATTCTGATGCTCTTTAATTACGGGAAATGTTTCCGCCTAATTTATTGACGGTTAAGGCAGGCTCATCGCTAAAATCTATCGGAAAATTTGTGCGAATGTTTTTCCTTCATCTTTACTGACGCTAATTTTGTCTGTCACAAAAATGGAATTTTTCACGATAGGGTTACCGACGGATATTAATTTTTTGTCTGTAATTAGCAACGGTATTATATCCGTCGGTAATTTTCTGTCGTTAATGCATGATTTTCTTGTAGTGTTCATTTTTTCGTCAATTCACATTATACATACACAATCAACACCATATAATTCATTTAAACCATCAATTTCAAAAAATATTCAAAATTTCACGAACTTTCACCAAAGAGAGGGCATTTCGGTATTAGCTTAAGGAGACTTCTCTATGACTCATTTCATTCATCTAAACCATGTTTCATCCATATTCAAGTATGTAGAACAATATATCTTAATATCAAACTCAAAATCTTAATGTAGAGAGAGAAGACACAAAACTTACCTAAACTTTCCTTTAGTGATATCTTAAAATCCTTTGTAAATTTCTCAAATCAAATGATAGATTTGAGTTCCTTGACCCCAACGCCTTGATTTAGGTTGGAGAACCAAAAAAATGGTGGAATTTTGGTGATGGCTGAATCTTCTTCTTCTTCTCCTCCTCTCTTCTCCTTTCTTCTCCTTTCTTTTAATTAAAACCAAGTGTTTTTAATGTTTAATGGAGGGGTGCACGGCCATACAATTAATAAGTATCTAGAATATTGACTCTTCATTGACCAAAAATGGTGAAATTATCTTTTTGCCCTTAGCTTATGTGAAATTACCATTATACCCTCTAAACTTTTCCTAAATTTGTAATAAAGCCCAAAATTTAAGAATGACCAAAACTTTTATTTTCATTTCGATCCCCAAACTTTTGAACATTATAATTAATCCCCTTAACTTTATAAAATTACATATTGGTCCTCCAAGAATTGAAAAATTACATTTACAACCCTTAACAATTTGCAAATAAGCCCTAATGTACATCAACTTTTCTAATTAAGCTTTCTATGTGTCCAATAAGTTTATAAATCATGTCTAATCACCTCTAAGGCATTAGAATACATTTAACTCGGCCACCATGGCCATATCTATCCAGTAGACTCGGTTTTACATACTTAGAAGCTTATATGTCTGAAATCTCTAAAATATCTCATACCGATAAACTCTAAGTTCATGTAAAGGCATATAACATTATATATCACTGGCATATATACTGAAAAGATTGAAATACATTTTAAAACTCATATATAACTATGTATGTATCAATATACTGCAGTATCTCTAAATACAGACCAATACAGAAAGGACTCAAAGAGTCCAGCATTATAAAAAATAAGCAGAATCGTGTGATTGTGGAAGAGAGCAAAAAGAAAAAAGTGTGAGTCGTAAACAAGATGGACAAGCTATTATATAGGGAAAAAAAAAACAAATGACTATTTGGGTGTATTAAAGAATAATAATAAAGATGGGAAACATTTTGGACATTTGGATATAATAAAGACTAATAATATCCATGATGGTTGCTCAAGAATAACAACTACGATGATATGCGTTATTGTGTAATATATAAAAGTTGGGTATAATTGACAAGTTTTTGGAACAATCAATACCAACACTTCTTTCCTTTCAATGTATTTTATATATTTTTAAATACAAAAACATAAACTATATACAAAAGGGTATCGTAACGAATGTGTAATATCAAGATATTAATTTGAAATTAGTTCTTTGCATAAGATTATTTTGTAAAGTCAACACATAGAGAACATGCACGTCGTCCATAGAAACAACCCATCTTTCAGTGAGTAAAAGTTAAATTAGTACAGTTGTAATGCATAACATAATTTTTTCAACTGTAAAAGTTTCAAACAAAGTTCTCTTTTACGAAATCGAACTATTAAAAAAGAAAAGTGCATCGTATCAATGATGGCGCATTAATCTTACTTTTAATTTTCAAAGCGGACAATGACGGCCATAAATCGCAAGAAAGAACCTTCAATAAGCTCCTTAGAGTTGACTACTACTACTACAGTTGGCTTGCCATAGAACGATCATTTAAAAACTATATATGAAAATCCTTTGAATATCTCTGAGAGAAGAAGTGATTCTCGCGAAGGATGGTCTAAGTGAAGCATCTTGATTCCATGAAAGACATATCAGATTGATTAGTTCATCAAGTTGGTGACCATCGTCCTCAGCAAGTGCTGGCCTCAGGTTACCTTCTGCTACTTCCATGGCAATCTAATTTTGGATCCCAAAATAGGTTGATTGGCAAAACAAATAGATGATTTAATCTTCCAATTATCCTTTTCTTTAATATGAATTAATAATTCACTTAGTCTATTCATTAACTATACGTGGCGGTGGCTTCGGATATGCCAAACGGAATAAGGCATTAAGAAAATTGATTTGATTACCTTGCTGGGACCACTATCGGTTTCAATGTATGGATGATCACCAGTTATAAGTTCGTTGAGTATAACACCGAAACTGTAGACATCACATTTTTCATTGTAGGGCTCACAACGAATAACCTCTGGGGCCATGTACACATAAGTTCCTGAAAGCCAGCCAGAAAAGACATTATAATTGCCCCTCCACAATTCATTATAAAGCAAATAGTGCTAAGAATTTGTAGAAAAGGGTCAGGCGGTAGTGAATTTTGCGGAGAATCACACCTGTTTCTCCCGTAAGTGCCTTCTCTTCATCGCTCAAGAACCTAGCATGCCCGAAATCTGCCACAATCGCATGATTCGCATCATCGAGAAATATGTTACTGGGTTTCAGGTCTCGGTGAATGACCTTTGGTTTCTGTTCATGGAGATATTGCATTGCCTGAGCAATCTCCAACGCCCTAGCAATCCTGTCTTTCAATGGCGGGACTGGAACCATCCTCTCTTTTCGCCTTTTCCCTGATCCATGTAACCAGTGCTTGAGTGTGGTTCCCAAGAACTCCATGACCAACCACGCATAATTAGGTGGTTCAAGGCACGCCCCCATTAGTTGCAGCACAAATTTGTGCCGCTGCCGAGACAATGTTTCGACTTCCTGGACGAAGTAGGCAACACCGCCTTCATTTGAACGGAAATAATCAGAAGATATGCATTTAACGGCGACATCAAGACCTCGCCAAGTTGCTTTGTAAATCTCTGCTGTGCTTCCCTGCCCTATTTTCTCGCGCAATTCAATCTGTTGCAATTTGCAAGATTATGTTATGTTCCGTCAACTGATCGAGTGTGAGTAGATGTGCATATACATAAACGAGTGGAGCATTTTTTCGATTACCTCTACAGGATCAATGTACCATCCGTTCATCTTAGCTTGTTGCACAATGCCCGCAAGGTCTAGAGCCTTTTGCACAGAATCTGATAACTTTGGGGTTGTATTGGTGCCCATTATATTGGAGGGAAGAAGGGCTTCTTCTTGAAGGTGGTCATTGTTTCCAGTTATGATGTCCAGAAGTCCATTGTCTTGTGCGGTTTGAAGACAGTACTTTAGATAGTCTTGTGTACTCTCCATCCTCTTTCTGAATGCGACACGTAGCTCCTTCTGCTTGTGAAGTTCCCTTTCGAGATCTGCCACCTTCAAGTCCCAAATATTAAAAACAAACATTTCTTAATATTCCGAAGCGTCACTTGAATCGATTTGGTGAAGAACAGGAGTTCAGTTAATATCCTCAAACTACACCAGAACTGGACCCCGATCATATTCTCTTGATCAAAACCACTCTGGGCGTTCTTAATACTGCTATTACTGCTTATAATCAAAGTTAGAGATGCTAGAAATTACCTGCTGCTCCAACTGAGACACAGACTGATGCTTCTGCTGGTTGTGTTTCTGGGCTGTGGAGACAATTGATCCCATAGTGATGCAGTCATTAAGTCCCCCACAAGAACTAGGCGAAAAACGCTTGCTCTTTGACCAAGACTTTCGTAGCTGCACTGGGGCATTCACAGCTTGCAATGGCGTGGCGTATCGCTGCTGGGCGCTCTCCGCAGCAGCAATCATGATATGTATATGTTTTCGCAAAATATTTCTTTAACGATGATTTGCTTGGCTCACTTTGCTCATTTTCATCATATGGTTAATACCTAAAATTTATAAAAAAGGACCCTGCTTAGCACTAGAAAAGACGACAACTTGGACGGATATATTGATGAGTACAAAATCAAGGGAACTCAAATTTTCATTTTAATGTTGGCTATGTATAATCCGTTGTCGACTTTCCAACACGATTTCATGCCACCATAATTGTCCGATTGTGAAGGGAACGGCATCATCTATGTTATTTGAGGCGGTAACGACGGCAAAGATATCTTAAATAGAAGAGCAAAATGGCCAAAAGAAAACTAAAAAGTCTTTCGGGAAAAAACTGAACCTTCTGATCCAAAAGACCAAATAAAGAAACAAAATCACTACAACAGATAAGTTTATGAGCCACGAAATCGAATGTCGCTAAATATTACTAATTTGCGATGAAAAATAATCATCGTCCTAATGGTCGCTGAATTTGGTAGCAAAATAATATTTGCGACGTTTTTTTGAAATCGTTGTAAAAATGTTTTGGATACACAATAATTTCGTCGGTAAAACATATAATCAACGAGAACGAAGAATGTTGTACATAGGATTTTGTGACATATATGTTTTGTAGATAAAAGTTTTTATCTACTAAGGTTGCGTTTAGATCTGCGGTGCAGAGGAAATAAGTACTTATCCACCGCAGTTTCCAAATGCAGTTACATGTTTGAATTTGCGGCCGACAACTGTAGGTTGGAGAAAACTGCAATGCGACCATAAAAATAGAGAAACAGAAAGGGGGCTGCGGTAAGAAACTGCTTATGCGGTGGAAATTTTATCTTCCAATAATAACCTCATGATATTTTAGTATTTTCCATTATACCCTTAATTAATAGAAGAAAGTTTTTGCCAATAATATTTAAGTAAGGTGAAATATTTTATTTACTAAATTTATTATATTTATATTTTATTATTTTAATTTAATAATTTAATATTATAATTTGAATTTATATGACTAATAATGTATTTTTTGAAATATTTATTTATTAAGTTTATTTTTTTTTTATTTATAATTTTAATTTTATATGACTAATAATATATTTTTTAATTATTTACACAACAATTAATAGTTTATTAAATCAATGGACTTTTTAGTTATTTTATCTCTTTTCAGCAACCGCAACCGCACTTGCCAAACTCCTATTTTCATGTTTCAGCAATTACCAAAACAATAATCTCAAACACATAAGTACTTATTAAAAATAAATACTTATCATTTCAGCAGGTTGATTTCAGCAGATTATCAACCACCACCTCTCCCTCAAATCAAGCCTAAATCGTAGTCGTAGGTAATTATTTTTAGTAATAATTTTTTTATAGTAGAATAGTTTTAGCTATTAATTGTTTGTTATAGGTAAATGTTTGTACAGACATTTTTCTAAATGTAGGTAACAACATTTTGTGACGATTTTTTTTGTAGCTAATACTTTTTAGTGACGAGTCGATTTTTGTAGCAGAATAGTTTTAGCTACTAATTTCTTGTTGTAGGTAAATGTTTTTAGAGACATTCTTGTAAACGTAGCTAATAACATTTTATGACGATTTTGTTTTGGTAGCTAATATTTTTTAATGACAAAAAATTTATTTTAAACTTAAAATTTATTATAATTGTTAAAAACAAATTTATTTTAATTTATTATAATTTTTAAGACAGTTTGAAATATAAATTAGTTACATTTTATAAGTAATATTGGTGACATATTTTTAAAAAAATAATAAATTGAAATAAAATAAATATTAAAAATAGAATGCATTTTATATAAATAATAATAATTACAAGTCATATACAAACTAAGACTCCTCATCGACGTCACTATTACTGACATAGTTTGAGCCTAGTAATTATTTGACCATCTTTTTAAGCTTATTCACTTCTTTTACATTACGATCTAACTTCTCTTCCTTACATTGTAACATATTCTTCAGTGCCTAATTCTCCTCTTAAAGTGTCGTGACATATGTTGGTCATCATGAAGATGCACCAACAAGCTTAGGCACATACCCAAGACCTTCGATATAACCCGATCTTATACCAAGGACATTGATGCAAATGTCATCGACAATGGGTTGATTCCCCTCAGACAATGATGTTTGCAACAACTCCTGCATCTTGTCCTACAATTTAAAATATAAAATTGAGTTAACTAAAAAATTATTACTTAATATTACATACAAAAATAAATTGTAATATTAATTTGTTTGTACTTACATAATTACTTTGTGCCTCTTCAGACGTTTAGCCTTGACCTTTCTTGTAGTGTGTTAGCTTGTAGAATGTGATCCTGTCACACTCTTATCCTTGGATTATTTTAAAAGTGAAGAGATTTCTCCCACACCAAACAATCATTTTAACCTATAGATGTATACATTCAAGAAGCACATTTTCATGTATACATTTAAGAAGTGACTATAAATTTTAAATTTTGAAAATTTATCTATTCCTTTAGTTAATATTTCATTTTTTGTAAGCTATAAGTACAATCACTATCATTATCTTCATCCAGAGAAATCAACATGAAGGATTAACTCACTATCATAAATAAATCATTTGTGGGCTATCTCATTCTTAGATTCTTAACTTTTTTCTTTAGCTATTTAAGTCATCCCATGTCACTTTAATTGTATTAATAATCTTCATCATTTCTTTTATTTCTTTTTGTTATATATTTCTTGAAAATTTGAGATTAAGACTTAGTATACCTTTATTCCATGTTGATGTTGAACCTATGTTAATGTAGTTATCTAATAAAACATGTGAGTGGATGGTATAACTAATGCATACGATGTTATAATGATTCCATATATTTAAAATGGCCTTTCTTTTTTATTTTAATAGTTACTTTTGACCTTTTTAGTAAACGACTAATGCTTAACATTTTTAATTGTGAAATAGGAGAATATAGTTGATTTTAGGATGATTGATGGATCCTTAGGTATAATTGTAGTAGTATTAACTTTAAAGGCCCTGAAAATTAATAAATTATTGTCAAAAACTAAAGCAACTATCCAAGGTGAGTATTTTCATACAATAAATTTTCATCTTCAAAGCATTGCTTAAAGTAAGCAGATAAAATAGAAGGACTAGTAAAAATTACATTTAAAAAATTATAAAAATTATAAAGATAAAATGAACAAATAAAATTAGTAGATAATAATAAGATCATTATGAAAATCTTCCAGCAAGGTTTTCCATAGCACTCTTCAATTCCTCTAGGCTTTATCAAACCAATCAACATGAGCATTTATATACCATCATTACAAAAGACCACAATATTTATAAACTCAAAACTCGTTCAGGATTTTTGTCAAACACCTTATGGGTAAGTAAATTTCAACTCAAGAACACAAAACTATCATTTGTTTTCCCTTTCTTTAACAACAACACAACTTCTGCACAACTCAACCATTATCTTAACCAAAAAATGCATAAAAGTCGAAAAGAAACTCAAAACATAACACGGACACATCATACGACTTCAATAACACGACAAAATATCCAATCAACACAACTCACCAAATGAAGAGGGCAAGCACATAGAGAAGATTCTTTGCTGTTGTCCAAGATAGAGGAGAAGATAGGGCAACTTTGGCGTTTTGAAAAACTGAAGGACTTATTAGAGCGTTGTCCAGTTCGGGGGGAAAGAAGGGAGGGCCTAGCGTCTGTGTTTAAACAGACGCTAGGACGACATCGTTTGTTGTCAAACGAATGACGTCATCTTAGCATCTGTTTAATCTTTCTCATTCGGCACATTTGGCAACGAATCTACATTTCGTTGCCAAATGCTAAACGTTTGCTACGAAAATAAAATAGCATCGTAAATTGTACAACATTTTGCTACCAAATTGATAAATTATCATCAATACTAAACCTTTTACCTTTTTCCGACAATCAAAACTATCATCACCTATCACTCCAATTTCGCTACCAATTATACACAACGTGGACAAAACCCAAGCATTTTCGTTACATTCTTAATTTTCTTAATTGATTAACATATATGAGTTTTTCCTATTACCAATAACAAAATGAAAATTTTGTCTTTTACACTTACATATGGAGTTGATCTTGATTTACTTAATTTTTGGAAATTACTAATCTTTATTTTTAATGGTGGATAAACAAAATAAAATGGAGAAATTTTTTAAAATTTGTATCTTCTTTTTGTTATTAGTTAAATTAGTAAGGATTGTAAACCACATTTCATTTAAACCAAATTCATCACTAACATGATAACATATATCCTTTAGCCCTTAATATGCCATTAACCTTATTATTTGTATAAAAAGATACATTTAATTTAAATGCCTAAGGTTTTTGAGACGAAGTAATTCTAGTAATAGAAGATCATTTCTACAACCAACCACCATACTTAATCGCAAATGGTAGACAATTTGCTACCAAATTTCCACATCGTCACCCAAAACCTAAGCAATCTCTTTACTTTCTTAATTTTCTTAATTGATTAATATATATAAGGTATTCCTAATACATCATACAAAATTTTAAATTAATTTTCTCACTTATATATGCAATTGTTCTTCATTTGCTTAATTTTTGGGAATAACTAATCTTTAATTTTAATTTGTTAGAATAGTTTTCTAATTATATTACTATGTCTTGTTAAATTATTATAATTTGGTTTTTCTAAATTACAATAATTAAAATGTATAATTTTTTGAAATACATTTTTTGAAATTATAATAATCAAAATGTATAATTTTCTAAAAATTGTAAGTCAATTATAATTTATTTGGTCGGTCAACAAACTAATTTGCAAATAGTTTTCGATTGAATAATTTAATTTTTAATTCAAATTATGAATTATTTGGAATAGAAAAGTAAATTTATTAAAAATTATTTATGAACCCGCAGGCTTTGGCAGCGAACCATATATTAGTCGCTACATATGACGTTTGTTGATCAAATACAATAGATCATAACAAATTAATTAATACTACTTCCAAACAACTACGATAAACAATAAACAACATCGTTTACCTAAACAAGAAAAATGACGTCGTTTTGTATTAGGTTTTCGATGAAAACTACAATGAAAGGCTACTCTGTTCTCGTTCAAGCCATCAATATTTGTCAAAATCCTCTATTCTGTTTAGGTTATATATTGTGGTCATCATCGTCGAAGAACCATTATTAACTGAATCGGTATTATTATTTTGTTCTATTTTCATGAACAAAGTTGTGCTAAGTTTAACTTATACCTTTAGGTGATTTTTGTGAGTTCTTAATTATGCATTTGATGTATGAGTTGTATTTATGGTTGTGTTTCAAATATGATTTACTGTCTGTCTTTGTTATTTGTATATGGGTTGGCTTCTTCCCAACGACCTTTAACGCTTCCTCATCAAAGTTTGGTAACTATTTGACGAAAGGTTTTCAAGAGTATTTTACTTTAATTCATTCCCAATAATAGTAGTATAACCCAATAAAGATAATACTATATTTCTATGCATCAAGAACATAGTCATAGCTATTTTACTTTAAATTCTAAATTTTGCATGTGATACAAAATACACAATAGATTTCTAAAATTTTAGTAAGGGTAACTTTCATATCATTAGGCACATTGAAGATTTATAAGTGCTAAACTGGACTTCTTTCACTTATCATCGAAATTGGAATTGAATATATCATCATTTTATTCTAAATCAACATTTGCAGAATATACCTCTTAATATTATTAATCAAGGAATGTCAACATGGTGACTAGTTCCGAATGACCCTAATTCATTTTGTTGGGAGGAATGTGGCAAAATTGTCCCTACTGAAAAAATAAACAATGCAGAAAAAATCTCACTTCATATACCAATCATCGTTTTCCTTCCATGGCTGATCTTCTGCTTCAAGGTGTTTAGTGTCATCCGAACAATGTCACTTTCCTTATTATATACATCTCATTTCCTTTTATGAAGCTATTATATATATTCACATTTGATGGTATATACTAAATGTTGTTTTAAGCTGCTTTGAATCTCGAAGATTACATATATGCCTATGGAAGTGGGAGCGATGTCACAACGGTTTATAAAGGATTAGGGAAATCAGTTGTTTTGGAAAATTTGTCAATTCCACAAACTTTGTCTGGTCATTCACGTATGCATGTCACTCTAATTTCAGTTCGTTTAACAGTTTACTAATCTGACAATATCTAAGTTATATACTGATTGTGTTTTAGGTAAACTGTTTCGCACTAGCAGTTCATCTAGAGAACTTGTCTTCCATACTAAATCTAAAGACTCATTCACTGTATCATTTACAAGTTTAGTTATAGTGGAAATAGTGTTGCAAGAGGGTATGAAAAACCCTACACCTGAGGGAAGAACTATTACTATTTCAATTGGTGCCTTCGAATGTGTAAGGATCTTTATCGGGAATCCAGACATCGGGGAGTCATTTATCTTTACTGACACTCATGTCACTTGGGATCCAAAAAATAATATATCATTGTCATTTATTAATGCAATCAACTAGACTCAGCTTTAAAGTTGATTTATTATTGTATTTGTAAGAATTTGTTAAACAACCTCTCTAATAGTTAGGGGTCAAGCTGCGTACTATTAAGTATGGACTATTATTGTTCTTGTTCTATGACTATATTAATTGTTAAACTTCTAATTCAAAGTTTGTACTACTCCATACATCATATTATTATATTGATACAAAAAAGTTTTTATAACTAATTTTTGAAATGTTAGTAAATATTAATGATTAATTTATACTACTATTTAACACTTAAAATTTGTGTGAGTTTTTTCAACAATACGTTGTAAACATTTAAAACAAATCTCCAATAAAACATATCTTAACTATGATAAATTATAAAAATGTTAGTTTAACAATTTTAGAAAATGTCAACCCTTTGGTGACGATTTAGGCTAATGGTCACCAAATGTGTTGCAAATTACTATAGAAACTTTGGTAACGATTTCTAAAAATCATCATCGAATGTAGACCATTAAGTGACAATTTTCAAAAATAGTCACTGAATGTGTAATATTTGGTAACGATTTTCAAAATTCGTTACCAAATGTTGATATTTTGGTCACGCTTCCAAATATCATTACCAAATGATCACTTTTAGTGACAATGTCAAAAACATGGCAAAAACCAAACATTTTTTTACTGATGATTTTGTATAATCGTCATCAATTGTGAACCTTTTGGTAACAATTTCAGATATTGATTACCAAATATTTAACAAATTATGGTGACGATTCCTGAAAAGTGTCACCAAAAGTTTATTTAATGACAAATTTCTAAAATCGTCACTTATTGTGGATCATTTCGTGATGATTTTCGGTAATCGTCACTAAATGTTCACCATTTCGTGACGATTTTTGTTATTCGTCACGAAATGTTGTTCCTTTTGTGATGTTTTTTTTGTTAGTCGCTAAAGGCTTAGTTTTAATGACGATTTGTAAAATCGTTACAATATGATAATTTTTGTCAATGATGTTTTGAACATCACAAAAAAAACGTAGTTAAATATTTCCTTTGTTATAGTGAATGGTGCTTTTAAAGGACTAGTGACTTTCTTTGAAGTTTAATACTATCCAATTTACTTTTGCGTTCGTTTTATATCAAATGTCTTCTTGTTTATTCTTGTTAGTTTCGTCAAGCAATTTGCAGGCGTGATTGTAGTTTTAGCACAGGCCGGGTATATATAGAAAAAAAAAGATAGATACAAGACAATCATCCTAATTTTGGTTGATATGTCCGAAGCATATCCGATTGAGTACGGTCGGTTAGCAGGAGCTGTATTATTTAACATATAAAGAAATTACAGGGGTAAGAAATAATGGGATTTATGCATGGAGCCGCCGCTCTTCCATCCCCTACTACCAAAAGCATAAACGCGTTTTTTTGGATGAACGAGCAAACAGAATTTGGTAATTTGAAAAGTAAACAAGATTGTGCTATGTCATATTTGTTCGTTTTGCAAGAGTAACGTCAAACTAATAAAACTAAGACTAGTATTTCAATATTTTGGAAAGTAACCTGCACGTTGTTGAAAAATTAAGATGCGACACCATCATCTTGTATATAGTAGAGAATAAATGGAAATTTTCATTTCTTAAAATTAGGATCACTTTAATTTTAATAATTTGATTAAGAATCATAATAGCAAAGCACTAAATTATGTTATTGTAGTTCATTATAAAATTCGATTCTCTTTCTTTGTATTTTTCATATTTTTTAAATATGATATTAAACACTATTATAACCGTTCAAGTGCTTTTTGAAATATGATATTAAAAACTATTATAACTGTTCAAGTGCTAAGCCTCTAACAATATTCATATAAAAATTAAGATAATTTTATAGGTGAGGTGAAAAAAATGGTATGCCAAGAGTGTTATATCATGTAGAGAGTACATTTATAGGAGTTAGAAACTTCTAATTGAAAAAATAATTTCAAATTAAACCAATTAGGTGTCAATAAAATTAGTTAGGTCTAATTTTATTATATTGCCTTTTTCTAATCAATCATTTGTGTATGACATAATTTCATAAATCAATTATTAAACGATATAAATTATAATCTTAAATTATATTGAGAGTTAGATTTAAAAAATTCATTTACTTTAGTCATGCAATTAAACGAGTTATACCCATAGATTAACATTGACATCTAAAAATGCATCATAATCTCTCAAATATTAGAAATGTCAAATTTATTAACTAATCATAATATAAATAATTTTTATTTAATATAATCATTTCATTTTACAATGTTAGCATCAAACATAAAATATAGATTTTGTAAGTTCCTAACATACACCCAAGAAGTATTATAGCATGCCCAGGTTTGAATTCTAGATTTTTCCTCTCTCATTTTCTCTCCACTTCATCTTCTTCATCCCATCATTTTGCATGTAAGGAATCAAGCTAATCTTAGGTGGAAATCAAGGTAAAAATTAGTGATTTTCTCTTCATCTTTTCTTTTCTTGCTTTTCTTATGAATAACTAGAATTATAAGGTTGGAATTGGGACTGAGATATGTATTTGTGGTGTTTCTAGTTGGTGAGTCAAGCAAAACCAAAGATGAAGGGAAGGAAAGACATTAGAAGAATTATTTAGCTAATTTTAAGGTTTGAGACTACACTTAGTTTAATTTCTCTTTGTGTGTATGTTTTAATGGATACAAGGACTCATTTGGATATGGGATGGTTGCTGGGATGGTGTGTTAGTGTTATTTTGGTCTTACCTTGCATGGAATTGGTTGAATATAACAAGAGAGTATTGTGATGTGGAATTTTTTTCTCGGGTCTGTTTGAACCAGTCACATTTTTTAGGTCATAACTAAGCCTATAGAGCTATTTATTAGGTGATTTAGTTTAGTATGAAACTTAAGACATATAAATAGAAATCTCTAGAAGAGACTCTAACTTGATTTTGACTTCATGAAACTGGAAATTGAGATCAAAATTGGTGACCTGTTGTTGCCCTTGTTTTGAAACAGCTTGTTATGTTTAGTCTATACCTTATGATTTAGAAGTCCAAATGACTTGATTTTTAGTTCTTTGGAAACTAGAGACATAGGGTTTAGAAGACTTCAAAACCTAGTTCAAATGTTTTCTATATGCATATTATAGAACAAGTAGAGGTATGAATGGCAAGTGTCTATCACAATTGTGGTAAGGGGTGTCATGATCGTGACCCAACATCTAGATATTCTGTCATGATCATGACATGGGTATCACAATCATGACCCAATAGTAAAACTCTTATGTCACCGCCATGACACTCCAGATATAATCATGACCCTAGAGTAGGATCTTCTATCATGACTGTGACCTTATTTCATTTAACATATCTTATCCAATCCTTTTTGAATGTGTATGAAACTTTTCAAACATGTAGAAGTAAATGAAATAGGACTCACCACATGTGAATTAGGTGATTAAACATTGGAATTTAAGAGTGAGCATAATGGTTGCTAAAGAAAATTTACATGTACATAGATGATTTGTATACATATTTGTTGCTTATATGTGTGTAGTATGCACTTCAATACAAATTTTATAACTTCAAGTGAATATCATATGATGAATTATGAATGGGCAAATGGTTAAAGAAAATGTTATAGTGTTTGATCTAATGTCTTGGTGGTGGATAGATAAGCGTGCTTATAGGGTTATAGTGCAATTGCTATAGTTTGACACTAATGGCGTCTTCATTTTAAGACCATAGTGTCTCCACAGTTCGATGCCTTTGGGTATTTATAGTTCGATACTTTCGAGTATTCATAGTCTTGATATCTTCAAATATCCACAACTCTTATTATCCATACCCATACAAAAGTGAAAGCCTAACACAGAAAGTAAAGTAAATGGTTATTGGTAAGAAATACAGTATGACAACATAAATAATTGGTATTGATGAGCATTTGCATTTATACTGATAAATTGTATCAATGGGCATTGAATATCAATATTCAACATATGAATAGGAATTTATGGGATATGAATAGCATATTGAAGCATGTTTGCAATATGTACTTTGAATAAGTATGCCATCACTATTTATATGAGTTGTGATGTTTATGAATATGTATGCATGGCAGATGATTGCTGTGATTGGTAATCCAAACTAAGTGTTTCCCTACGAAGCTTTCAAGCTTAGCATAGCTTTTAATCCATGTAGGCCCAAGTATTAGGACTGAGGTACAAGGGACATCTACATGGACCAAGGTCAACCTCTAGGAGTAAAATAACCTTTGGAATGTGTTCTTTTTTTTTGGTTAAAGATGATTATACATGTAATGAAGGACATCATACTATTTTCTTTTGGATTATCAGGTCAATGTAAATGTATAATACTACTTTTTAATGATAATATTAAGTGATATAAAACTTTTTGATATGTATATGTATAGCATTGAATAGAAAAATGTATGATGACAGTCCCTATGAATGAATAGAAATGTATACATTGACTATTTGCACAGGAATTTTGTTGCCATGTATGTAGATGGATGTAGGTTCTATATAAAGGGGTGTTACATTTAGTGGTATCAGAGAGCAGTCTAAGCAGTTCTAACCAATAAGAATCTAGTAATGTGTGATATGGGTTGTTAGTTATGTACATCTAATGCAAATGTCCCTGTTTTCTTATAAATAATAGAGATGGAAAGACCTCGCGAAGCTAAGGAAGAGTCAGTTGATAGTGGGGTAGGGAGAGATCAATCTGATTTGGGTCCTCCTAAGCCTCCAAAGGACAAAATACCGATACCGTTAGTACCTGTGGAGATGTTTCTAAACCTCTCCCATGATATGTTGAGATTGATGGGTAGAATAACCGTGCCTAAAGCTCCCATAGAAACTTTGAGAAAGCATAAGTTGGAAGAATTTGTAGGAGTGACTCTAAAAGAACCAAATAAAGTAAAATACTAGTTAGAGCAAACACAGAGGGTTCTGGATGAGATCAAGTGTCCATCCAAAGAAATAGTTACCTATTCTGTCTCTCTCTTACAAGGGGTAGCCTATAATTGGTGGAAATTAGTTCTATTGCATCCTTAACTGCCCAACCCTCTGACTTGGGAGTTCTTTACCTAAGAGTTTAGAAAGAAGTATGTTACAGAAGCTTATAAAGCATCTCAATGGAAGCAGTTCCTTAATCTATGACAAAAAAATATATGGCTGGGTATGAAAAGGAGTTTAGCCGGCACAGTAGGTACACTCTAAAGCCTATTCTAACAGAGGCCTTCAGATGCCTATAATTTTAGGATGGTAAATGATTCCATCAAAGAGTATGTAGTGGTAATAACTTCTCTACAACAGGTGAGCTACTATTAGCTGGTTGAAGCAGCTATCATAGTAGAGAAGCAAGAGAAAGCTAAGAGAGGGAGAGGACACAAAGGAGGAGTTTCTCTAGAGGTGGCTCATCTTTAGGTAAGAGAACCCTAGAATCATAAGGTTTGTCCCCGACAGAATCAGTCTATAGCTGATAAGTGTAAATTGCATAGTTTTAAGGCTTAGTTTGATATGTGTTTAGCTATTAATTCAATCATTTAGTATGTGATTAGGTTAGAATTGTGTTAGTTTGTTAATTATTTGTGTTTTAAGTGTTTTATGGGTTAGTACAAGTTCTTAAGCTTAAATATTATATTTTTGACATACCTTGATGTGTTTACTAGTGTTTCAGGGTCAAAATCGAAGAATGAAGAAGTTTCGGAAAAATTCGGGCCGAAACAATAACCCACGATTTTAGCACAACAGGCCACGATCGTGACAGAAGCACCAGAGTTAGCCCACAATAGTGACAGAAGCGCAAGGAATGGCCTATGATTTTGACAGAAGGCCCAGATGTGGCCCACAATCGTTGCCTGCATCTAACATATGCATATATACTAAAAAATGTCTAGTTTCAAAGAATGTTTTAGACCTTTCAGACCCCAGAAAAACCCTAGGGCTGCTCAGAACATAAAAGGATATTTAAAGAATAAGAAAAAGAGGCAGAAGGAGCTTTTGCATCAGTTACTTTAAGAAACCCTAGAGAGAATTCATCGAGAGATTGAGGAAGTGAGAAGAAGGAAGAGAGAATGGAGAAGAAGCTAACTCGACATACTTCTTAGATTAGGAGGTTTTCTCGACATCGCTGCCTCCCGTCCTCTATTTGATTGTATTTCCTATTTATTTTCAGTTTTATAATTGTATATAATTGGATTGAATAGTGATGATAGCATCTAGAATGTTGAGGATGTTCTAAACTCACCTTCAGAGTTTTATTCTTGAATTAATAAAAATTCGATTCTTATATGTTATTTGGATTTTTTATGGTTTGATTCTACAATTTCATAACTCGGTAATAAACTGAAAGGGTGAATCGAATGAAAAATGATTAGGTTGGACTAACAAGAGTTAGGTGATTTAATAAAGATAAGAATTGAATTAGATCGAGAAATTGTACGAAGAAATCTTGCATAAGTTTTCGATGGTTTATTAGAAAACTTCAGAACTAATTAGGGTTTTAGATAGGTTGTAAATTAAGAGATTACAGCTCCCATAATCAACCCTAGGATAGTCTAAAACCAACAATTTGAAAGTTTTAGAAACATGTCTTTAGTTTAATATCAAATTAAAATTATCCAATTTGGAGGTCTACAAGCCAAGATATGGCCAAATTTCAGAAGTCTATTTAGTGGAACCTAACCATTCAGTGAGGTACACATCCCAAATCAACTAACTTCGGTCTTATCATACAAGAGCAACACAAAAATACATGCAATTTAACCAAAAACATCCCATTTACTTATGGAATACTTCTTTTATCAATTCCCCTCGCATTAAATTCATAAATACAAGAAAACATATCAAAAGTTTCCATACATTTTTCACGTCTAAGTATATATGTTCATGCCAAAGAGAATAAATTATCCATTTACCCTTGTCTTTTACATTAAGTACCATTATACATCTTACTATACTTAGATGTACTTAATTCATTACGTCTACTTCTTAATACATCCTAGACATGCTAAAATACTTCTAGGGTATATGGTGGGGCATTACAATGTAAGCATTTGGGCTTATACCTCGAATATCAGAAATCTATCATCTGATGGCCTTTATTCGCTTTCTAACAATTGCTACCACCTTACTTTCTTGTTTCTCATTCAATTGATTGGAGATGATGATCGGTAACATTTGACCTTCGCCTAGAAAGGTATATCTGAGATGTGTAGGTAAAGGTTTAAGCTCTAGTGTGGGTGGTTTTTTAGTGGATGGTGGTATGGATGCTTCGGTCTAGA
Source organism: Erythroxylum domingense (assembly GCA_025594535.1). Taxonomy (NCBI): domain Eukaryota; kingdom Viridiplantae; phylum Streptophyta; class Magnoliopsida; order Malpighiales; family Erythroxylaceae; genus Erythroxylum; species Erythroxylum domingense. The sequence goes on from JANQBM010000008.1 coordinate 39,541,186, forward strand.
CTAATATATCTTGATGCATTTGAACACCCGACTCCTCCATCTCATCACCTCCTTTAGACTCAAGCTTCTCATATCCATTATCTGTTTCTGCTTCTACTGAATGTACTTTTGCGATGCAACTTTCTACTTGTTCTTGCAAATTTTGATCTATAATTTAAACCTCCATGCAAGCGTTGCTTGTTGTTGGATTCTTTAAAGCCTTATTCATATTAAATTCGATCTGATCTTTTTCTATTAGAAGTGTTAATTTCCCTTCGTGAACATCAATTATAGCTTTCCTTGTATTCACAAATAGTCAACCAAGGATTAGTGGATAGCTTTTATCTTCTTTAAAATTAAGAACCACAAAGTCTATAGGAATAATGAACTTATCCACTTGCATCAAAACGTCTTCCAATATTCCAAACAGTCTTTTAATAGATTGATCAGCTAGCTGAATTAACATTGATGTTGGCTTGACCTCAGCCAGCCCCAGCTTTTTGAATATCGATAAAGGCATAAGATTAATACTTGCTCCTAAGTCACACAAGCATTTTGTGACTTCAAATTCACCAACCAAAAAGGGTATTGTGAAACTCCCTGAATCCTTCAATTTATATGGCATCTAATTGGTGGCTATGGAACTGCAGGTGCTAGTTAGAGCTATTGTCTAGTTATCTTCCCAAGTATACTTCTTTGATAATATGTCCTTCAAATTTTTGGCATATTTAGGCATATGTTCCAAAGCCTCTACAAACGAGAGATTATCTGTAACGTCTTTAATTTCTTAAGGAATTTTGCAAATTACGCATCCAACTTCTTCTTTTTGTAATCATTGAGGAGAAGGAATCCTAGGTTGATACGGTGGAGGGCGACATAAGGAGGGAATTCATTCATATCCACTTCTTTCTCGTTTTCTTGATCTTTCTCAACAGAAGGAAAGGGCTCCTTTATTATCTTTGTGGGTGATTCAAGTTCCTTCCCACTTTGAAGTATAATAGCCTTTAGTTGTTCCCTCGGTTTTGTTCCCGAAGTGTTAAAAAGAATTCCCACTTTCACGTAGAGAAAGCATTTGACAGTAAGTTTACTTGGACCTCTAAATTGTGGATAGAATAGGCATGATTCTTTGTTAATTGTTCGAATCTGGCTTCTAAACTTTTTTGTGCATCGTCTAGAGTTCCAAGCTTGTCTAAGATATTGTCCAATTTGGATTCCATCGAACTCAGTTTGTCTTGCTGGAAACCTAGTGGTACTTAAGATCTAAACTTTCCTCTAGTGTTGTTTGACCAAGAGAAGTTTAGGTGATTTTTCCACCCAGGGTTGTTTATGTTGGAGTAGGGATTGTTTCCCCCTCCTCGACCGTATTGGGTTCCTGATTAGTGTCATTTGCATGATGTTTTAGGATTGAATTTGTTATGTGATTAGTGTGAATTTGAGTGTTGAGTTTGTGTTTATGTGTTTAATTATATTAGTTTATGTGTTTTAGTGTTTTTATGGATTAGATTAAGTCTGTGAGCTTAAATGTTATATTTTTAAGGCGTTGTAATGCGTTTGTTAGTGTTTCAGGGTAAACGATGAAGACGGAGAAGATTTGAGGAGTTTTGGGCTAAAGTCATAAGCTACAATCGTGCACAGCAAGGCCACGATTGTGACAGAGAAGGACGAGTCAGCAGCAGCCAAGCCACGATCATGCACCTGGGGTGTGATTGTGACAAAAAGTCTCCAAGTTAGGCCACGATTATGCACAATGGGTCACGATTATGGTAGGTAGGGCCACGATCGTGCCCTGCGTCGAGCTGATACAGAAACTTGAGTTTTGAGTGATTTTTCGGACCATTTCGACTTGACTTTAACCTAACACCTACAAAGCATAAATAGAACATAAGAAGTTGTCAGAAGAGAGAGAGAGAGCCTTGGAAGAACTTTGAGTAGCCACCCAACGAAACCCTAAAAGAGACCTTGAGAGATCGAGAAACAGATGAAGAAAAAGAGAAGAGGAAGACGACGCAAACACGACATGCTTCCCGGATTAAGAAGCTTTCCGAAGTCGCGACCTCCCATCTTCTCGTCATAGTTTTGGTTCCTACGTATTTCAATTTTATTCAATTATAGAATTGATATAGATAGTTGATTATAGACTACATTGTGGTTGATGTTTTATATGGATTATTATTTTGACTTAATGATATCTGATCATTTTATGTATTCATTGAATTAATTGTGATTTATTCTACGCTTAATATCTCGATAATAAACTAAGAAGGTGAATCAAGAGAAAACGATTAATTTAGGCTAACGAGAGTTAGGAAAATGTTAACCCAAATTAATAGATCCAGAATGAAATTAAGTTAGTAAATCTTGTGTAGAGAGATTACATTCGGTTTCCAATTATTTATTAGAGAACTTAAGAACTAATTAGGTTTTGGATAGGTTGGTAATTGAGAGATTACAACCTCCCATAATCTGAT
>JANQBM010000008.1:39560643-39631527 GCA_025594535.1 Erythroxylum domingense
CCCACAATCTTGATCGGCTCCTCAACATAGCTTAAGTTACTAGCAACCTCAATCTCCTGAGCCGGTATCACATGTGTTGGATCCGATCAGTATCTTCGGAGCATACTCACATGAAAAACATTATGTAATTGACACATCTCATTCGGTAAGGCCAACTTATAGGCCAAAGGTCCTACCCTCTCAATGATCTTATACGTTCCAATATACCTAGGGTTCAACTTGCCCCTTTTATAAAATCTCAGAACTCCTCTCCAAGGTGACACTCTCAGAAATACCCTGTCTCCTACACTGTAGTCCATGCCTCTTCGATGTTGATCCACATAACTTTTCTGTCTATCTTGAGCCATTTTAATTCAGTTTCCGACCAACTTCACCTTGTCTACTGTATCTTGTATTAACTTTGGACCTTCAACCATTCTCAGGCCCTCTTTATCCCAATACAGTGGCGACCGACATTTTCTGTCATACAGTGCCTCATACAGTGCCATCTCGATACTACTATAATAATAGTTGTTATATGCAAATTTTATCAGTACTATATATTGATCCCAAGCTCCTTGAAACTCCAATACATAAGCTCTGAACAAATCCTTAGCAGCCTTTATTGTCCTCTCACTTTGTCCATCTGTCTGAGGATAAAATGTTGTACTGAAGTTCAATTTGGTACCTATAGCAGACTGTAAGCTCTTTCAAAACCTTGAAGTAAATCTGGGATCCCTATCCGATACAAAGGGCACTGGAACCAGATGCAGTCTCACCACCTCATTAACATATCTCCGAGCTAGCTGATCAAGTGAATTATTTTCTCTCACTAGAAAGAAGTGGGCTGACTTAGTCAACCGATCCACTATCACCCATATAGCATTATTCTGCCTTAGAGTCTTAGGCAGTCCCATGATGAAGTCTATGGTATTCTATTCCTATTTTCACTCCGAAATAGGCAACGAATGGAGCTTTCCTACTGGAGCTTGGTGCTCAGCTTTAACTTGCTGGCAAGACATACATCTAAATACATACTCCGCCACTTGCTTCTTCATTTCAGGCCATCAGAAATGCTGCTTTAGTGTGTTATACTTCTTGGTAGTACCAGGATGCATAGCATAGGCGGTCATATGAGCTTCCTCAAGTATCTCCTTCCTCAGATCGTCCACATTAGGCACACACAACCTCTGCTTCAACCATAAAATCTTATCTCTCAACTCAAACTCAGAATCTGGATTCATCTTTACCTTTTCCATAAGCTTTACCATATTGGGATCTTTCCCCTGAACTTTTCGGATTCTATCATGCAACATTGGTCTCAACTTTAGTGTAGCAATCAATGCCTCATTCTGCCCCAAATTCAACTCCATATTTAGAGCTCTCAAATGAATCAAATTAGGTAGCCTCGATAACTGAATCTTAGCTGCACTAATATTGGACTTCCTGCTCAAAGCATCTGCCACCACATTAGCTTTCTCCGGGTGTTACTCAATAGTGCAATCATAATCTTTCAGTAATTTAATCCATCTTCTTTGTCTCAAGTTCAACTCCCTCTGACTCAGCAGATATCTTAAACTCTTATAATCTGTGTATATCTGGAAAGTCTTTCCATACAAATAATGTCTTCAAATCTTTAGAGCAAAGACAACTGCAGCTAGCTCTCAATCATGTATTGGATAGTTAATCTCATGAGACCTTAATTGTCAAGATGCATAGGCAATCACCTTGCCATGTTGTATTAATACACATCCCAATCCTTGATGCAGCGCATCACTATACACCACATATCTTCTGGTCCCCGATGGAATAGTCAACACTGGTACAGTATTCATGTTTTAGCTCCTTAAAGCTTTTCTAACACTCCTCATTCCATCTGAACACTATATTCTTCCTCAAAAGATTTGTCAGAGGGGCTGAGATCAGAGAAAACCCCCTCGACAAACCTCCGGTAATATCTAGCCAATCCTAGGAAGCTTCAGATTTTGGACACATTTCTCAGAGCTTCCCAATTCATCACTACTTTAATCTTCTTTGGATCCACCTGTATGCCATTTCCAGTAACTATATGTCGCAAAAACACAACCTGATCCAGCCAAAATTCACACTTACTGAATTTGGCCTACAACTGCTTTTTCTGTATAATCTGTAAAATAACTCTCAGATGCTTAGCATGTTCCTTTCTTCTCTTCAAATACACTAAGATATCATCAATAAAAACAATCACAAATCGATCCAGATAGGGCTGAAAAACCTTATTCATCAAGGCCATAAAAGTTGTCGGTGCATTAGTTAGCCCAAACGGCATCACTAAAACCTCAAAATTCCCATACCTGCTCCTGAATGCACTCTTAGGTACATCAGCCTTAAATATCTTCAACTGATAGTACCCTGATCTCAAATCTAGATTAGTGAATACCTGAGCTCCCTGCAGCTAATCTAGCAAATAGTCAATTCTAGGCAGCAGGTACTTGTTCTTCACTGTCACCTGATTCAGCTGCCTATAGTCAATGCATAACCTCAAAGTCCATCTTTTTTCTTCATAAACAGCACTAGAGCTCCCTGAGGTGAAACACTGGGTCTACCCTTTTCCAACAACTCTTGTAACTGAGCTTTCATCTCCTTCAGTTCCACAGGTGCCATCCTATATGGAGGAACAGATATAAGAGCAACACCTGGAACTAGATCAATCGTGAACTCTGTTTCTCGATCTGGTGAAAAACTAGGTAGCTCATCCGGAAACACATCTAGGAATTCCCTAATTACAGGAATGTCCTGTACACTTTACTCTGCTTTAGTCTCCATGATGTAGGCCAGATAGGCCTCACATCCTCCCTGCATCAATCTCAGTGCACCTATGAAAGATATCATCCTGGCTGGCACCGCTTGACTAACTCCTCTGAATAATACTCTCGACAGACCAGGAGATTCCAGTACTACCTCCTTGGTGCAGCAGTTCATGATGGCCCTGTGAGCGGTGAGCCAATTTATATCTAGGATAATGTCTATCTCTTTCAAATATAATATAATCAAGTCTGCCTCCAACTCTGCTTGATCGATCCTAATCAAGCACCCCTTGCAGACTTCTCCTATGACAATAGTACTACCTAGAGGTGCACTCACCTCTAACCTATACTGTAACATCTCCCTAATATAATGCAGCCTACATGCCAGATGCGGTATGATCAAGGAGTATGTGGATCCTGGATCTTGCAGTGCAAGTACCTTAAAGTCATAAATAAGAAGTGCACCTGCCACAACATCTGGTGAGTCTTAAACCTCCTGCCTAGTCATAATATAGACTCTGGCCTGGGACTGCAGTCAACTACCCCACCCCTCAGTCCTCATAGAAGAACTCCAGAGCTTACTCTACCTCTACCTCAGCCTCTTTGTCCAGGTCCACTTCCTCTGCTCTGCTGGACCTTAGGATCACTCCCAGATCGCCTACTCACACCATACTGAGCTCCCAAAGTAACAGGACAATCCCTGATCAGGTGGTCAAAGAAACAGCATTTGAGGCAAGCTCTAGTTACCCTCCAACACTCACTACCATGCCTCCTCTCACAATGGTCACATACTGGAAACTAATTATGTACTGCACCCTTTCCACTGCCAGTCTGTGAAGATCTACCCCTCTTCCCAGATCCTGACTACCTAGATTTACCTGGTGGTCTAAATGCTCTATTTTGCTGCTTACTGAATCTTTCACCAGAACTACCCTGACTCTCATTAAGCCTCTTCCCTCTATACCCTTGCCCAGTCTTTGCTTGTCTCTCTCTCAGTAGCTACTAAATTCTAATTGAAGCAGCTCTCAACTCAGTGAAAGTACCCAAATCTGAAAGTGCCAAACTTGTTCTGATCTCCATCTTAACTCCATCCTCAAACCTCCTACACTTGTCTTCTTCTATAGGGATCAGAGCAGTAGTATAACCCATTAACTCATTAAACTGGATCTTATATTCAACCACTAACATCCCACCCTGCTTCAATTCCAAGAACTCCTTCATCTTCATGACTAAATATATCTTGGGCATGTAATTATCTCTAAAGACCCTCAGAAAGTCTTCCCACTTTAATTGGCAAGGCCTGGTGGTACTACCTGGGATAATCTTCCACCAATGATAAGTTGGGCCCTGCAGTAAGGACACTGCGTGGTTGAACCTCTCATCTTGCTCGTAGTCCATCTGATCAAAAACCCTTTATTCCCTTTCCAACCACCCATCGGCCTTAGCAGGGTCTGTGTTACCATAGAAATCCACAACCCCTTGCTTCTGCAGCCTAATTGATCAATTTGATCACCTAGAGCGGATGACCTATAACAAACAATAATTTCAATCATTTTCTGCACTTCTCACAATGTTTCATGCTTAACATTTCTATATTTCCCAATAATGCCAACCATGCTCTGATACCACCTAAATGTAGCGCCCCCTTACTGCAAGGTACACACTGGGATGCCCAGAGGTCATTCCGGTACATATCCTACGATAAAGGCGGGCTACCATAGATCGCTACAGTCACTTCACATGGCATCATATCATTATTCACTTATAAAGCATTATAAGAAAATCACAATATTTTAAAATCCAACTTTTTCCTCGTTTCATTTCATAAAACCACAAGTCTACATTGTGTCCTTCAACCTTTACTACATGTAAATCATCAACCTAGTACAAAAATATTACATGAAAGAGGAAAATATTTATACAATCTAGCTAAGCTATCCAAAAATCCCAATTGACCGACCTTTGAGCCATGACTTCTCTTTCCAAATCACAATCCACATGATTGGTAGAGCCTATCAGTAGCTAGAGTTGTCTCTCGGTCCTGAAAAGACAACGTTACAATTTTGGTGAGTTTTGCAAACTCAATGAGGTAACCATTATCGATGGTTCACTCAATTTATGCCACACATCATTTCACATAACAAATAATCACATTTTCTCATAATTGATCATGTATCACATTTTCACTTAAACATAGGCAATTATGCATTTCAATCAATAAACCATATTAAACAGAATGCATATGGAATGTTCATGAGACTCCTTTCTAATTGTTACGTTGTTGTGACCAAAGTGCCAGAACTGTCCCGTATCTATTTTGGATACCGGGTTTATTGCTAACTGTCCCTTATCCGATAAGGATATAGGGCTCATTTTACGTAGTGAGCCTTAGGCTCTTAATCACCGTTTGAGCTCCATGCTCTTTTCACACTTTGAGCTTTAAGCTCTAATTGGTGGCTACTCTAGTCATAACAGCCATTATATGATTGAGCACTCATGTATGGAATGCATCTATCATAATCAATCAATCAATTCAAGAAACAATTAGTTCTTCCCATTCACATACAAGTAGCACTTCCAATACAGGCCCAGAATATAGAACTCCTCGAATAGTCAATTGTTCGAAATCAACACAATCAATTTCACATTCATTCAATCATTTCAAAATAGAAATTAAGAAAACAAGTAATTAAGTGAGACCGTCTAGGTTACTCACAAGTTGTTCCTGAAGCAAATGCCTGGAAGTTCAGGCAATGTCTGGAGGTTGACGTTGCAGTTGCTCCTCTATATCGAACACCATACACATATATCACAATTTGTACAATCATAAGTGTTTAATAATGCACATGTATGAAATAAAATATGTATAATGCATGGTCATGTCAATCCCGAGTATTTATCCATAAATTTCATTACAAAGTCATTCTCATATGAAAACTCATCTAAGTACAATTTATATTTAGGTTATGCCTCACTAAAATCATTAAAATCTCTACTCCTTTCTCATTGACTCACTTCATACTTCATGTCAAATTTTGAGAATCTTAACAATAGAATTAAAATTTGTCAAAATATATCCATATATCTCTAGTTTAATCCATATCAAGAATCAGTTGAATTGAGAAACTCTAAAGAATTTATGGCTAAAACACTGAAGCATATGTAGTGAACATTTTCCAATCCATCATCTTCAAGTTTTTCCAGATTTTTACACCTAACATATTGGTAAAAAGATCATCATTTTCTACTCCATCTACTCCTCATTCTTAACTCCATTTCAACTTATTTCTACACTCAACCATTAGCACAAACAGGTTATAGATGTATTTCTATACTCATCAACTTCCAATTCTCATTAAAACATCCATTTCATAACCAATTCATCTTTAAAACATGTGTATCATAACTCATAGTTTCTAACTCATCATACACAACATCAATCATCCATAAACAACTCCTAACCCATTATTTAACATTTACATGAATCAAAAATCAATATATACACATATATATATGATCATTTCTTCACTAACATTCTAGCATATACAAAACTCCTCATCATGATCATTCAACCTCCACAAGATTTATAGCTCATCAATAAAAACAAGAAAATTACACACTCTTTACCATTCACGACACCCATATACCCAAAACACCATTTCATGAGATTAACCTCTAAATATCATCACAAATGCTTCATTTAACCAAAACCCATGATATTTGGCAAGATACTTACTTGATTTAGCTTCAAATCTTGAAAAACAACACTTAGCCCTAGCTCCCTAGCTTCATACGATCTTCATGGAGGTTAAAAGGATTTAAGTTTTTCTTGGCTCTAATGAAAGGTCTTCTCTTCCTCTACCTTTTTCTCTTCTTGAACCACCTCAAAATCTCTCTCCAAAGCTAAGAAATGAAGAAACCTTAGCTTAAACTCTCTTCTTTTCTCTCAAACCACCGAAACTCTCTGCTCCTCTCTTCTATTTTCATTTTTCTCTCTCTTCTCAATTCACATTTTTCTTCTTCCTTAATATATTACTTTTGTTCTTCCACTTATACCCTTAATGAATATAAAATACTCATTTTGCCCTTCCTTATACGCCTTGTATCTTTTATCCTTAAGTGATCTCCCAAAAATGCTCTTTATGCAATCTTACTACCTTAACACTTTAATTCAATTAACCTATGTCATAAAATCTTACTAACATTAACATAATAATTAACTCCAAAAAATCACATTCACAATTCAATTATAAGTCAATTATACCCGGAATGTCTATGAATGCATGTATAATTATTTTCATGTGCAAAAATTCAATATTCATGAATATGAGCATATCATATAATGTATGAGCATGAAAAATGCATTTCTAAGCTCTCATTAATTACTCATATTTACTATTCTAACCTCCCAAAGGTAACAGGATGTTACACGATTGATTATTGAAAGCTTTTTATTTATGAATAATTTATATCCCGTGTGTCTGACTTGTTTTGACTGGGATCAAACATTGGCAACTTGCTCTTGATAACCTTAAATCCTATTTATATAGGAGGCTAGTTTTTAGTAGTTCCGTTAATAACATCAACAACTTTAGACATGTTTGGGAAAGATTGTATTATACATTCTCTTTATCATACAATTCTATAGGATCTTAAACATATATAATTCTCACAAAATCAGTTATCGTACCATGATCCATAACATTGTTTGTGAAGTAAATCACTTGTTATTATAGAAATCACGTAATATGTAAGAATAGACAAGAAGGGGGTTTAAATTGTGATAAATCGTCTAAGATTGAAATCTTTAAAAAATCTCTTGATTTTCTTGAAAGATTCAGGCAATTTACAAAACAACGCACTTAATTTGTTTGAGTAATGCAATAACAGAAATAGTATCCATTCTTCTAGCAACATGAAAATAAAGAGATAAGGATTAGAGAATATAACACCGCGATTTATACTAGTTCAACCTTAACCTTAGGGTTACATCCAGTCCTCAGAGTATATATGAGATTTCACAATCTCTTTCAACTTTTACAAGTATTATTTCACATTTCCAGAGCCTCTTCAAGTCTCTTTAATAAATTATTATTTATCTGCTATCTTAACCTCTTCAAGCTGTAGCCTTCCCTTTCACCGAAAAGATTTTGATTTTTCTAAATTCACGTTACAGGTTGTCTTGATCTCTCTTCTTTCTTCTTTTCACTCAAGCTATTTTTATAGTATCGTAAGTAAAGAATTGAGAGTTCAAGGTTCAGATTTGTAAAGTTGTAAAGTTGTGTCTTGTGTATATTGTATGTTGTATATAACTATAAGTGATATTTATAGTCTAAATCTCTAGCGGTCTTCTTGAAAACTGTTTATAGAATCTTCAGAGATCACTTGTTAGTTGAGTCCTGTAACCCTCCAACTAACTAACTAACTGACACTGTAAGTTGTTCTTCAATTATAACTTGATTTGTTTTGTATAATTTGTCTTATGTCTTTGCTTCATCTGATGTCTTCACTTCGTCTAATGACTTTGCTTCATCTAATGACTTCACTTTGTTTGATGACTTCGCTTCGTTTGATGACTTCGCGTGAATATCATCTTGACTTGATGATTTGTGCCTCTAACATTTATCTGCACACTTAACAAACTCATCAAAACAGTTCACACACTCTTCTATTATTATTATTATTTGACTTTCGTCAAAATCAATAGAAGGAGTGAAGCCTCCTTGACTTAACATTCTCCTACTTTTTGCTGATAACAAATAATCATAATATTAGAAGATAAATGAGAGGATATTCAAATGATTAATTTTCAGACAACATTTATTTATTTAGACGAATAATTCAAGATACACAATGCATTAAAAAATAAGCTAAAATAAAATCTCCTCTTTCTCCTTTACTTTCTACTATTCTCCTCTTATTTGTTATTAATTAAAAAGAATCATTTCAGATCCTTCAATATCTCAGAGAACACATGTTTGATATCAGTGCAGATCGTCTTGAGGTCTTCTTCTATAGTCACACATAGAAGTGCTACTTCCTCATGAAGATCACCCACTGAGTCACTTAGTTCATCAACTTTAGTACCAATTTCTTGAATATGTTTAGCTAAGGCTTCGTATTCTTCCTTCCACTTTTGACTAGCTTCAGTCCTTGTGATGAAATTCTTCAAGCACGCCGAATTATCGGTAGAGTCTTGTAGCTTTTCAATTTATGGGTGAAGATACTTAGAGACAAAGGGCTTTCGGATTGAATCATCTAATTCGATAATTTCAATGGAATCATTAGAGTAGGGTAGTTTCAAAATGGTTTTTCTTAGAAGGTGTAGGATATCTTTGACAGAAGAAACGAAACCTATGGGTTTAAAGTGAACAAGTAAATACACAAAGGTTTCCAAATAGAAATTGATGCCTTAAATTGTAATCTTTTTGTATCTTCATTCTGATATTTTCCGAACCACCTTGAAACTTTAATCTACGGTCCATGTGCCAAAGTTGCTTCCTAATGGTCTTGAAATGTGATGAGAAATATAGATGCCTACAGGTTAAGCTGTATGACATATATCGTCTATATTCTTTATAGCCACTCAAATTTCTTCTTCCGTGAGATTATCTTGATGCTTTTCAGGGAATTTATTCTTTTTACCTTTATCTTTGTTGTCTACCAGTGTTTGACATCTAGGTTGTAAATCCGGTACAATCTTTATTGTTGTTCTGCTTGTCACTGGATAGATTGTGTAAGGATTTTTAATCACCTTCAATGGATATGGTTCTGCCTTTTCATTTCACAGAATACCATACAATCTTCTGTCTTCAGGGCTAAGAAGATGTATCGTCTGATCGCTTACAGTTACAGGTTCAACTTGAACCTTAACTTTCTATTTTGGAGATTCTCTAATGATAATCGAACCTCTGTTTTGATCAGATATTGATTCTTCTATAATCTTCATCTTCAAATCTTCTTTCTTTATTTGTTGAGGAAGGTTATAGATTGGTTGCTGCTTTCAACCTTTCTTTTCTGAATCATCTTCGTCTTCCTTTATTCTTCTACCAACTTGGAAGAGAGTTGTTGAGACTTCTTCTACTCAAAAACTAACTTCCTTTTTATCTCTGTCTCTCTAGACGGTTGTTCTGTTTGAGTCCGAGAGATAGAGAGAATTGCTTTACCAAGCTACTGTTGTTGTTCTATTACACTTTCAGAAACTTGACCAAGAGTCAGAATTTTTTGCTTCTTCTGCAATCTTGGTGACCTTCTAGACATATCAGGTCTTTCTGATTGAAGTGTCTCAGCCTTCCTCTTTAAAGGCACTTTGTGACTTGGTTGTTGAACCTTTAATCTTTCCTTCCTTTCAGGAATCGTCTTAGCTTGAATTAACTTATAAGATGATTGTTCAACTTTTGTCAGCTCAGTTGAGATTCTTCTAGTTGATTAAGGTATTGCTTGTATACCAGATGAAACATCTTCTTCTTTTATACTTCTTCTGATTGAAAGCTCCCCCTTAGACTGTGCTTTCGATATGACATCTTTATCCGATTCAGTTTTAGTCTTAATCCCCATTCTATTAATAGTATAGGTATTGATAACACTCTTAATATTCAGCTTTACTCTATTTCCTTTATCAAGTAGGATTCCAGATTCTTTGAATAATCTCGTCAACAGCATACAATAAGGTAATGAACCACTCTTTAGATGATACTCCTCATGAGTCCTCACCATGTAAGTTAGAATTAAGAATGGAAGATTAATAGGATTGTGTGTGAGTAGATAAAATAGACATTGTTCATTACTCATCATCACAAAATCCTTCGATCCTATTCTTGGTAAAATACAGTGAATAAGAATTGAATGAAGAACCCTAGCCTTTGGAATTAGGTTTAAAGGCTTCTTGACTCCTGGATAACTCGATCCATATGGTTCTTGATTGATGTTATCTTCATTTAAATGACTTTGAGCAATCCATTTTGTATCGTTGAACAACTTTGCTCCTTCAATTGGACATTTAGTAACCCTCACAACAGAATCTTGTGACACAATCACCGACAATCTGTCTACCACAGATACCAAGGTGTTATCTACCACCTTTGTATTTTTCCAAAACTCATGTACTTCATTTGGATGCACCAATTCTCATATATTGAAGAAATTTTCCCATCCAGCTGCTTTAATCTCAGGTTCGACATCCAATTGATCTTCCTTGAGAGAAGTGAAATCAATAAGTCTCCTATAGGTAAAACATTTCGACATTCTTGTGATCTGCAATATTGTATAAACTGTAAACGCAAAAATGTATTTCACTTAAAGAAGTGAGATTAGTATATAGAAATGATTGAGAAAGATAATAACAAAAAATATTTGATGTAAAGAATAGAGGATTGAATCGCCTTTGTTGAGAGCACTTTAAAGCAAGTCAGTTAAGAAGAAAATTCTAGAATGTAAATTGTTGAGATTTTAAGAGATATCTTTTTGTAAACACTCCTACACAAAGTTGCCGTTAGTAACATCTGTGACTGATTCCCAAATAATCATTAATTGATACTACTGAGTAAAAATTACCGCTACTATTCCTTATGACATTTCTGCTTCAAAGCGACGTATTATGGAGTTTTAAACGAATGATCATTTAACATAACCATGTTCAAACTTCATCTTATATCTTTGAATCTGTCTTCATTTAAGGTTTTGGTGAAGATATCTACCCATTGTTGATTCGTCACAACAAATTGTAGATTGATAGTTCCTCTCTGCACATAGTCTCTTATAAAATGATGTCTAACTTCAATATGCTCTACCTTAAGATTTGTATTGGATTCTTTGAGAGATTGATAGCATTTGTGTTGTCACAGAAGATTGGAATTTGATCTTCTTCGATAGAATAGTTTTATAATTGATACTTTATCCATAATATTTGTGAACAACAACATGCATTTGACATGTATTCAGCTTCTACAGTAGATAGAGCAATTGAACGTTGTCTCTTACTTGACCAAGAAATTAGATTATGACAAAGAAAGAGACAACCTCCACTTATACTCTTTCTATCAATCTTATCTCCAGCATAATTAGCATCACAGCAGCTAATTAACTTGAAATCTTTACCTTTCTCATACATTAAGCAAAGATCAGTAGAACCTGCCAAGTATCTCAATATTCTTTTAACAGCAATATAATGAGATTCTCTAGGATGTGCTTAAAATCTTGCACATAAACAAACACTAAATATTATATCAGGTCTAGTTGTAGTTAGGTAAAGTAAAGAACTAATAATTCCTCTAAAAAGAGTTTGATCAATCTTCTTACCAGCTTTATCTTTAGATAAGACGATTGAGGGATGCATAGGATTTGACATAGGTTTAACATTTTCCATTTTATATTTGACTAACAGTTCTTTGATATACTTTTGTTGATGAATAAAGATCTTTTCTTTATTCTGTATAATATCAAACCAAGAAAGAACTTTAATTCTCCCATCATACTCATTTCAAATTCACTTTTCATAAGAGTCTCAAAATTTGAACATAACTTCTTAAAAATTGCACCAAAAATGATATCATCTACATATATTTGCACAAAAATAAAATGATTTTTAATACATTTCTGAAATAAAGTTTTATCAACTTTTCCTCTAATAAAATCATTCTTAATCAAAAAGAACTAAGACAATCATACCAAGCATGAAGTGCTTGTTTCAATTCATATAAAGCTTTATGAAGTTTATACATATAATATGGTTTATCAATGTCTTCAAAATTAGGGGGTTGTTTTACATAAACTTATTCATCTATAAAACCTTTCAAAAAAACCCCTTTCACATCCATTTGAAACAATTTTATAATGTGAAAAACATCATATTCAAGTAAGATCCTAATAGCTTCTAGTCTAGTTATAGGAGCATATGTTTCATTATAGTCTATTCCTTCTTATTGATTATGGCCTTGGGTTACTAATCTAGCTTTGTTACGGGATACCTTTCCTGATTCGTCTAGTTTATTCTTGAATACCCATCTAGTTCCTATGATAGATTTATTGGATGGTTTAGGGACTAGAGACCATACTTTATTCCTAGTCAATTGATTTAACTCCACTTGTATAGCTAAAATCCAAGCTTCATCTTGAAGAGCTTCACCTATTTTCTTAGGTTCTAATTCAGAAATAAAAGCTACATTGGCTTCTCTCCTAAACATAGATCTAGTTCTCACTCCTTATGATGTTTCTCCTATAATCAGATTTTCCAGGTGAGAAGATTTGTATCTCCAATCTTTTGTCAAACTAATATTCTCAAAAATATCTACTACTTTATCAAATAGATCAACTGATGGTGAATCATCTGGGTTACTAACTAAGGGAGCAAATAGAGTTTCATCATCAGAATTGTCTCTCTTATCTAGATAAGAATCATCATCAAACTTTATATGTATAGATTCTTCAACAGATTTAGAAACAAGATTATAAACTCTATAAGCTTTAAATCTAATAGAATAACCTAGAAAAATTCCTGAAATGATCTTAAAATCGAATTTATCCAAATTTTCCTCTGTATTCAAGATAGTGCATTTGCAACTAAAAGGATGAAAGTAAAAATATTTTCTTTTCTTCCCTTCCATAGCTCATATGGAGTTCTATTTAAAATAGGTTGCAAAAGTACTCTATTTTGAATATAACAAGCTGTATTTACAACTTCTACCCAGAAGTACTTAGGAAGATTCATTTAACATAGCATAGTCCTTGCTATTTCCTTAATCATCCTGTTCTTTCTTTCTACAACTCCATTTTGTTGAGGAGTTCTAGGAGTAGAGAAATTATGGAAAATTCCATTCTCTTCACAGAATATTTTGAATTTTCATTTTCAAATTCTCCACCATGATCACTCCTGATTCTAGTAATCGAAGCCCCTTTTTCATTTTGTAACTTTTTGGATAAGACTTTAAAGCAGTTAAAAGGTTCATCTTTATGCGATAAAAACAGTATCCAACAAAATCTAGTAAAGTCAATAACAATTACAAGACCATACTTCTTTCCACCAAGACTTACTATTCTGATTGGACCAAACAAGTCTATATGTAACAACTCTAGAGGTTTATATGAAGTTACAACATTCTTAGAAGAAAATGATGTTTTAACCTATTTTCCTTTCTGACAGCTCTCACAAAAGAAATATTTGATAAAACTTATCTTTGTTAAACCTCTTACCAAATCATGTCTGACTAATTTGGAAATATGTTTAAAACTAATATGACCTAGCTTTTTGTGTCAAATTAGTTTTTCATCATCTTTTGATATAAGACATGAAATATTTTGACTTCTCAAATCCTCTCAATTAATCCTATAGAGATTGTTTCGTCTCTCGGTAGAAAAGAATATGGATCCATCCTTGTTTCTAACTAAACAAGAATTTTGATTAAAGGGTACTTCAAAACAAGAATCACATAATTGACTTATACTAATTAGATTATGTTTTAAACCATTAACTAGCAAAACATCATCAATAGTTGAAAAAGAATCTTTACCAATTTTACCGATCCAAATTATTTTGCCCTGCTAGTTGTCTTCAAAAGTTACTAATCCTCCTTGCTTATGTTGGATGTCTAAGAATATAGACCTTCTACCCGTTATGTGTCGTGAGCAGACACTATCTAAGTACCAACGATGATGGTTGCTTCTTCCAAGTAGAGAGGTCTGCAGTATATATTATATCCTTATTAGGTACCCAAATTTTCTTAGGTCCTTTGGGGTTAGTCTTACAATTATTCTTAGAAGCCTAAACCACTTTTATCATCTGGATGTCTATAACTTCCAATCATATCATTCATTCTTTTTGTACTCTCTGAAAATTTTAATAAATCAGCTGAAAGAATAATAATCCTTTGTTTTAACTGATTAACCTCCTTAGATCTATCTATAGTAACTTTTTTTTCATATTGTCTACTTGTTTCTTAAGGCAGAAATTTTCTTCTTCTAAGATTTTTGTATTCTTAGAATTTTCGACAAATTTCTTTTTCAACATTCTATATTGTTTTAATATAGAATGAGAATCTTCTAATAATTCTAAATAAGCATGTTGAAGATCATTAAAGTGTTTGCTTGTTCTGATGAATATGAGTTGGATTAAGATTTAAACGAATCCAGATCTTCCCATATTGCCATCATGCCTTTTTGTTTCCTTGATTCTTCTTTTGTTTTCTTTTGTGCAAGGGGCATTCAGACTTGTAATGTCTCGGTTTATTGCACTCATAGCAGACGATAGAGCTTTTCTCATTCTTCAAATCATCTTTGCTAATCCTTTTTAAAGAGGAGTCTTTATTTCCTTTAGTTTTCTTTTTTCACATACTTCTAATCTTTCTTGAAATGAAAGATAGTTTGTCATCATCTTCACTTGAATCTTGATCAGATTCACTAGCATCGTCATTCTTGATTTCTTCAATTTTTGATGCTTTTGAAGACGAGCTTCTATTTTTCTGTATTTTTTGATTCCTCTGACCAACCTTTAATGCAATAGATTTGTCCCTTCTAGTTTTATCTTCCACATTAAGCTCTACTTCATGTATTTTCAGTAAACCAAGCAATTCATCTAGCTTAAGCTTGCTTAAATCCTTAGCCTTTTGTACTGCTGTTACTTTGGGTCTCCATCTTTTTGGAATACCTTTGAGGATCTTTTTGACACGATCTTAACTATAATAGATCCTCCCCAGAGCTTTAAGTCCATTAATGATTGTTTAAAATCACCCAAACATTTGATTAATAGACTCATCATCTTTCACCTTAAACAGCTCATACTGATGAACAAGAATATCAATCTTGGATTCTTTCACCTGGTTTATGCCTTCATGTGCAATGGCTAATGTGTCCCACATTTTCTTTGCAGATTAGCATCCATGAACCTTATTATATTCACTTCTACTTAATGTAAAACTTAAAAATAATTTAACCTTTGAATTTAATTGAACACGAGCTTTCTGATCAACAGGCCATTCATCACGAGAAATGTTTTTACCTTCGTAGTCTGTTGGAATATATGGACCACTTTCAATGATATCCCAAAGATCAATATGTGTGGATTCTATGAAGAGCCGCATTATGTCCTTCCAATAATGATAATCTTCACCATTGAATGCAGGAGGTCTTATGACTGAGGCACCTTCAGTTATAAAAATATGTGATTTAGCCATAGATCTTTGTCCTCACTTTGTCACAGTGTTACTTGGAAGCTTCGCTCTAATACTAACTGAAGTAAATCACTTGTTATTATAGAAATCATGTAATATGTAAGAATACACAAGAAGGGGGATTGAATTGTGATAAATCGTCTAAGATTGAAATCTTTAAAAACTTCTTAATTTTCTTGAAATAGTCAGACAATTTACAAAACAACGCACTTAATTCTTTTGAGTAATGCAAAAACAGAAATAGTATGTAGTCTTCTAATAACATGGAATTAAAGAGATAAGGGTTAGAGAATATGACACCGTGATTTATACTGGTTCACCCTTAACGTTAGGGTTACGTCCAATCCTCAAAGTATATCTAAGATTTCACTATCTCTTTCAACTTTTACAAGTATTATTTCACACTTCCAGAGCCTCTTCAGGTCTCTTTCACAAAGTATTCTTTATTTGCTATCTTAGCCTCTTCAAGCTATAGCCTTCCCTTTCACTGAAAAGATTTTGAGTTTTCTAAACTCACGTTACAGGTGGACTTGATCTCTCTTCTTTCTTCTTTTCACTCAAGCTATTTTTTTACAATATCATAAGTAAAGAATTGAGAGTTTAAGATTCAAAGTTGTAAGGTTATGTCTTGTGTATAATTTTTATATTGTATATGACTATAAGTGATATTTATACTCTAAATCTTCAACAGTCTTCTTGAAAACTGCTTGTAGAATCTTTAGAGATCAATTGTTAGTTGAGTCCTGTAACTAACTCTAACTAACTAACTAACTGACGTTATAATTTGTTCTTCAATTATAACATCTTGATTTGTTTTGCATAATTCATCTTATGTATTTTCTTCGTCTGATGTCTTCACTTAGTCTGATGACTTCGCTTCATTTGATGACTTCGCTTCGTCTAATGAATTTATGATTTGTGCCTCTTACATTTATCTGCACATTTAACAATCCCATCAAAACAGTTCACACATTCTTCTATTATTATTATTATTTGACTTTCATCAAATCAATAGAAGGAATGAAGTCTCCTTAACTTAACAGTTGCATCAATAGAAATCGGAGAGGTTCTGCCATCTCGGAGTGTATATTTTCAATAAGGATCATTATTTCCCCAACCATACTGTGTTTCATTATAACTCTCAAAAGTTCCTTACCCCCTATAATGCTATCTTCCATCATTGTTGTTTCCATTTCTTCTTAGCGTCTAGCTCTTCAGATGTCTTATTTCTCATTTTAAGATGTCTTGCTCTGTCTTTACATTGTGCCCCCAATTTTTTTTAGACTATAAAAATAAAAGACCTTAGACTAAAGAACTAAACTAATTGCCTCCTTGACAACGGTGCCAAAAACTTAATCGCAGTTTTACGTATGCTAAGTTTTACTATTTTAACCTCAATAATACCATAAGCGTATGGGTCATTCTTGTAGTACCTAAGGTATTGATCCCACAAGGAGGGTTAATCTAGTCCTAAAATCTAAGGTCGAACTAAATCACAACAATCTAAAATAAACAATAAATGTAGAAAATTAATCAATGAACAAGTAATTATGATAATTATATAATGGAAACAATAACAAAATAGCAAATGACACAACCAAATCAAGAATTAACCTAGGAACTACCAATTAAGAGAAAGGGGGTTTTAATCCGAAATTAATGAAAATCTAATCAATTATGTAATTACTGAATTATTGGGTCTAGACAGTCCTAGGGTGGATTACTCTCTCTCGAGTTATAATCTTTAAACCCTAATTAATAATCCCTAATTTAATTATGCAATTGTGATCTCTTGACTCACAATTAACCCAAAACCTAAATTAGTTCTAAAATTGTCTAATAACCTACCAAAAACCTATGCTCGATCTCTCGTTACACAATTTTACCAGTTTGATTTAATTTTTATCTATCAAATTACCTAAATATCATCAGCCCAATTTGATGATATTCGCTTGGCTTACCCTCTCAGTTTATTGCTAAATTATTAAGAACAGATAATGAATCACAAATAACTCAAATAAAAATGCAATAAATCATATTTCATTAAAATCAAAGATAAAATCCTGAAGGTGAGTTTAGACAATAATCAACATTCGACATAAGCTATTCTCAACAATTATCTCAATTTCATACATCAATAAAAATAAAATAAATTGGAAAATACACTCGGAATGGAGAAATGGAGGCAGCGATAGCTAGAAACCTCCTATTCTGGGAAGTACTTTACGTCAAACTTCATCTCTGTGTCTCTCTTCCTTCGTCTCCTTCCTTAAATCACTCAACAACTCTCTAGGGTTTATGAATTTTGGTTGATGTGAAAGCTCTGTAAAAGCTCTTTTCTGTCTTTTAATGTTCTATTTCTATCTTAGAAGACCTAGGGTTAATTCAGGGTGGAAATGGTTTGACAAATCTTGCAAAATTTGAGATTCTACATCAGCCCGACGTAAATCACGATCGTGGACCTACCTCTCATGATCGTGGCCAGTGCCTAACCCTTTCTATCACGATCGTGATCCAAAGTGCACGATCATGGCCTGGCACATAGCTCTCTATCACGATCATGGCACAAAGTGCACGATCGTGGAGAAAGCCCTATCAGCTCGCCTCTTTCTGTCACAATCGTGACCTATTGTTCCATAATTATAGGCCATATTTTTGGCCCGAAGCATTTTGAAACTTCTTCGTTTTTCGCCGTTTATCTTGAAACACTAACAAACACATCAAGGTTCCTGAAAACATCATATTTAAGCTTCAAAGATTTTTCTAACCTATAAAACCACAAATAAATCATAAATTAACACAATTCTTCCCTAAACACATACTAAACAATCAAATAATCGGTTGAACACATATCAAACTATACTCTAAAATACGATGCATTTCACACCTATCACAATCTACTATCTAAAAATTTTTTAATAGTTCATTTGGGACCAAAATGACCACCACACACATAATTGTGATAAAGCTAAGACAAAATGTTGTTCGTTCTCTGGCACACAATGCCTTCCAATTTAATCAGTGCAAAACTTTCATAAATATGGATAGAAGGGTATGATCTAATTTATTTTAAATGTATTTGAATTTAAATTGACTATTACTTTAGATAAAAAATCCCTTTATGAGTAAGATTAGATAGTTGAGCTTTAGCAAAACAATTCCTCACTTTAGGATCCTTCTACTTCTTCAACTTTAAGGATTGAGTTAAAGTCTCAAATAAGGAGCCAAGGAACTAAAGTGTTGACAATTAGATCTCTTATTTATTTCGCTAAGAAGGCCCTTTGATAAGAACTATTTTGAGCATATATAAATGAGATGAGCAACAATTGGTCTGAGTTCTTAAATGACGCCTCTAGGTGAATAATCTGACTCTGAACTAAACCTTAAGGCAAAATTCAAACAGGAAGAGTTATAAAGACTAGCATTTTGCCATTAGGATGTGACTATAGTTTGTGATCTCACTCCACTGACTACGAAGGACTTTAAGAAGATTAAAATCCCCTTATTTTATGCAAGATTCCAAAATTCCAATAATCCAAACTTTATTTTGCGGCAATCATGTTTTTCATTAATTGGCTCGTCTAATATTCCATTATAAAATCTTCATGAGGTTAACTCCATAGATGGAGCTTGATCAAGTTGTTGGAGCCCTCAACATTAATTCTGATTCTTTGAAGTCTTATAGTAGTCGTAGAACTAGGTCAAATACAAAAAGAACTAAAAACTAATTTCTTAAATTCAATTAACAAAACAAAAAGCGGTTTTATGATTAATTAGCTATTAAACTAAATTTAACAAGGAATCTAAATAAATCAACTAAATATAAAAGTGGAAATTTAAGAATACTTATCTCTAATTCAAGAGAAAGATTTCATCTAATTATAACATTGATCATTGGTTTAAAAAGAATAATTTTCATAATTTAAGCAGATAGTCCAAAACATATTAGGATAGCCACAATAAGTTTCAAATTTTCATAAATTAATTGATTGAAACCCAGCATTCAAATCAAAACTAACTGTCATTTGATTAGGTATGATAGCATCCTATATCAATTGAATGATAGCAATAAGTTTAGTGAAAAAACCTAAACCCTAAGTTAAATAATTGAGATAGCTACAATTATTTAACTAAGTTTTCTTGTTTATTATAGGTTGAATATGCAAATTCATAAATAACCTATTTGCTACTTGTACCAATCCTTCTTGACACTAGAATGACCAACATTAAATTAATTTGTCAAATCTATTAATATTAATTATTCTTGAAATATAAGAACATAAAGCAAGAAATACTTGAATTAAAACACAAATATAAGTTTAAAACAAAACCTCACAAGGTTAAAACTAGAGTTCTAAATCCCCTTAAATTATAATATTTGAATTTAACCAAACTTGGCTTTAGTTTCCATACCAAAAATAGAAAAAAAGATGAAAGATTAAGAGAAAAATAAAAGAAACAAAAAAGGATGCTAAAAAAGGTAATAAATGTTTTTTTTTGTCTTCTTTGGCGTCTTTCTATCTTGCAAAAATCCCTATCTAAAACAAATCTAAATCCCTATATAATAGGGATGGAAAGAAGTTTCCTAATTAAATTTGAACTCTTTAAGTGAATCTGGCATAGTTGTGATCTTGCCTTATCCACTGTAATAATTTATCCATTTTTCCCAAAATTCCTTATTTTAACCAATAATATTCCACTTTGATGTAATCTCTACTTATCATCTCTTAAAATAAAACAAATATTATTTTCCTACTTAATCACCAAAATAAAGCTAAAATTAAATAGATAATTCCAATTAATATAACAGAATAACATCTTAGTACAACCTTCTTTTTCCTGTTTCATCTCCTTTTAATATTAGGTTCAAATCCTTGTTTAGTTTTATCCAAATCTTAAGCAGTCTTGTTTGGAGATTTACTAGGGGTGTTATTGTGATCAGATTGATCTATTATCTCTTCAGAAAAAATTAGGGTAGTTTTTGCATCAACTTGAATGTTTTCATCATTGCATGGTATGTTCGTGATTATATTGTTATTAGCTCATTGACTATATCTTTCACATTTAAGGTGTTATTAATTTATTCACTTGAATGAGGAAGTGAGGGAAGGTATTGCACGAAAAGAATGCATGCATTGTGGTAGATGATGCGGAGATGACTAAGGGAGTGTTAAAGGAAGAGATAGAATTAAGAAGCAATAGATGAGCGGGAAAAATGACGATGATAACATTAGGAGCAAGTGAATAAGAGGGAGCCAAGGTAAGGTAGATTGAGAAAGTGTAGGGTGTCTGAGGGAAGGAATGATGGTTGGTTCAAAGGATCAACCATAATGGTTGAAGTATAAGGATGAACAGTGATAGTTAGGGCATGGTCGAAGTAGAAGTTGGGTTAGTCTTATCTACTGAAATGTTGTTGTTCTTGTTGTTGTTGTATAAGTCTAGCTTTATCTTTAGAGTCATTTTTCCCAAGATTTCAAAAAATACGGAGCCTTGATGATGACGTTTATAGACAACTAAAATTCCTGCCCAAAAGGATATTTGACCCTAGCTCAAGAACCTAATGCAACATTATCTACTAAAATCTCCAAAATTTTGATCATGCAGTAAGCCCAATGACAATGAACAAATATATTTGAATTTATAGTATTATCCTCAGGAATGAGGTATTTCTCATATATAAGTATGTCATTCCTATATATTTGTATTTCGAGTTTCATTTTATGATTATCCATATAGAAAAAAGGGAGAACTTTAATTCTGTGCAAGTTTGAGGTTTGTTCTCTTTCTAAACAATAGATAAACTACTTGATAAATATATGCAAATCTTCAAGCAATCTCATAGATATTGAGGAGGAAATCATAAATATTGTCCTAATGATCGTTGTTCCACTTCTGGTTATTATATCTTTCTTGGACCAAATCTCATTTCTTGGAGTGCTAAGAAACAACTCACTGTTGCCAGATCTAGTACTGAAGCTGAATACCGAAGTATAGCTCTTGTTGCTGCTAAAATTTGTTGGCTTAAATCTCTCCTTGGTGAAATTAGCTTCCCTCACCTCATGCCTACATTTTGGTGTGATAATCTTGGTGCCACATTTCTTGCTGCGAATCCAATCACTTAGACTTGCACAAAAC
The DNA here is from genome assembly GCA_025594535.1 of Erythroxylum domingense. Classification (NCBI taxonomy): domain Eukaryota; kingdom Viridiplantae; phylum Streptophyta; class Magnoliopsida; order Malpighiales; family Erythroxylaceae; genus Erythroxylum; species Erythroxylum domingense. Next base: position 39,582,704 of record JANQBM010000008.1, read on the forward strand.
ACATTGAGATTGATATTCTTTTTGTCAAAGATCTGGTTACCAACAAGACACTATCAATTTGACATCTTTCTGCAAGTCGTCAAATTGCCGACATCATGACCAAAGCTTTGTCTTCATCAGCCTTCCAAAAATTTTGTGATAAGCTCTCTGTGGCCACCGATCATGAGCTTGACGGGTTTTGATTAGTATATGCAGATCTTTAAGCAATCTCATAGGTATGATTTCCTCCTCAATATCTTATCAAATGCAATCTCATTTGATTTTATCTTATACGATCTTCAAATATCTCATCAGATTCCAATATGTGTATAAATACATCTAAAGCTATTCAGCAAAATACAAGAAAATACAGTTCGATTACATACCAATTGCCTTCTTCTTCTACTACTTTAACACTACTGTTTGGTGTTTAATTATATTTAGGCTTTTTTAGGTGTTTATTTTATTTCTTCTGTTCATAAGTATTTCTAGTACAAAAACAAGGCTCGGGGGGATGGCGTGAGTAAAACGCACTATCTTAGAGAGGACAAGTTATCAAACAGAATTCAAGACTTACATACACATAACTTCAAAGTCACATACCAAGATTGCGCTTGACAAAGTTATGAAACCTTGCTTGTTTCCATGTTTGAAAGGAAACGTAGGTATTCAATAGAACTGTCAGTAACCATGTACCGTACACAAGCTGTTGTTCTATAATATGAGCAAGATACAGTTGAGTATCTTCTTTTAAATTAATTATTTTCTCATTCTCTGCTATTCAAAAATCAAGTTTGCTTTTATTTGTATAAGCAAATTAAAAAAATCAGATGTATAACTAAACCCAAAATGAAAAAAAAAAGAAGAAGATAGTATGGTGATCCATTAACGAGGATCAAGAGAACGCTTCTTCTTCTTTTCTTACAAGAATTCCTTTATCTCTATCAGAAGGAGGAATTGCGGTGAAGTCAATGGAAGAATTCTGCCTAGACAAAGATATGGTACTCGGAGTTCTTGGATGGAATGCTTGAACTTTCTTTCCTTTGCTTTCATAAATTATAGCTTCTTCTTCATCAGGAACCTGACACTTCTCTCCTAATATAATGGTCTTCATCCATACAGAATCGTCATTTTTATGTTTCCCTAACTTAGTTTTATGATTCATCAGCTTATCCTCTTTGTCTCGTTTCATTGCCATTGACATGCTCCTTTGTATCTTTACGCTCACATCTTTTGTCAGGTTTCGCATAGATGTAGAATTTGTCATGACTTTCTTGCAGGAATATGTTCCTCCTAATTGCCTAGCTGGTGGTAATGGCAAGTCCTTTACTTGTGATTCTTCGCTATCATTCTCCTTTCTGTCTCCTGACTGATCTGATGATGCTTGTAGGGCGGCTGTTTCCACAGATTGGAGGTTTTCACTACTTGGATCACAGTTTTCGACTGTTCTATCTGACGATAGAGACTTTGATGGGTCTGGATCTGATTTTTTTCTGAATCGAACACTGCATAGAATTGTTGATATGGTGATGGCTGTGACCATTCCTGCTAGGAGGAAAGACAATGACAATGCTGGCTCGACTGATATTGGTAGATGATTATGAGCCAACGGAAATTTCCTTCCCATAATATAATAAAATTAGGAATTAAGAGGGGGGAAAAAGACAAGAAGAAATCAGGAGCAAAAAGGGATGTGAGACAAGCCTATTTGTGTGTGAAGTTCTAAATGTCTATGACCATCAGCTGTCTCTGATTGTTTTCCTTTCCGTTGGTGCGTTGAAGATGGCCCAAAAAATGGTGAAAGGACAGGAAATTGGCTTGATCTTCCGGAAGGAACATGGGGCCAATGAAATGGATGATTTTGGATACCATTACTCTTCAGAACGTCCAAAACAGAATGCTTGAATTCAGGAGTAAAGTTAAGGACACAGAAGAGAAGAGGATGCAGAGATTTTTGACAGCCTCAACTTTTCGTTGACCGTTAAAATTAGTTGGATTTTTGTGATAAGAAGACTTAATATATCTCATATAAGAAATAGCTAAAAGATAAAAATGATTTATATAAGAAAGAATCTATGGCTTTAGGTTATATATTTTGGCATTGTCATATATATATATATTATCAGCAAACAACAAGCATGTCAGGATGGTATCAAGCAATTATTTTCATGTTTTTTGGTATAATCATTAAATTATAAACTCAAACAAGCTAATTTTTTATTCGAATATGAAAAATAAATAATAAAAATAATAAGCCTTAATTTGTAAGATGTTTATTAGAATAAGAGAAAGATAATAAATTTTTTTATAGAAGGTTATAATTAATACTATATGTTTAAATTTAAAGAGATTTAATTTTAACTCACATTCAAATTTCTTACAAGATTCTCTAAGAAAGAAATAAAAGATAAATATGATTAAGATACATTTAAATGGGAGTTTTTTGAAGAGTTCTCAAGTAAGTTTAATAAGCTACACTAAAAAGTGCTTTAGACAATGACATATTTGCAACAATTTAAAATTATGTTGCTAAAAATTAACATGACACAATAGTTTTTAAAGCATTGCTTTTAATAATATTAAAGAAACAATGAAAATAATAAATTGTTGTTACATATAAGAAAAGGCAACAAAATTTTAAAAAAATTGCAATAAAATCTTACATAGACAATAGTTGGAATTGTTGCTATAATTCTAGGGATATTATATTATATTATATCATCTAAACATGAAACTAATTAACCTCACATTACACACATACGTGGAACAAAAAAACCGTAAAAGAAATATGAGGCTTAACATAGGCGGTGACCCACCAAGTGGATGAACCCGTAACACAAACAGAATCACTACCATCTCTAATTTCCCTGCAATTCTGACTGCAACTTTTCCAACAGTTGGCCATCATTTGTAAGTGTCGGTTGCACCTTTGACCTCCCCACCCATATAGCCGCCAAGGTGTGACAATGCGAGTTGTGAATGTGTATCTTTCGTCCCACTCTTCTTATCTCTTTACCCATCCAATTTCCTCTACAAAAGTCCCAATCGTACTTTTATCTTTGTTTTATCCTATTACTTTATTGGGTTAATAGATGAATTCAATTAGTTTCCTCTACCCAATCTCCTTAGCAAAAGCTTTACCATTGGGTACTAATGAAATTTGATTAGGACAGAGAGGGCTTTATGAAATATTACGCAAGTTTTTTGAAAGCATAAAATTTGATTGATAGAAAAATAGTGAAGAACGACAAATGTAAGAGACTACTTTGGATTGAGGTGGCAAATTCTAAAGAAGAAGAGGAGGAGATATCTTTGTATACATCACTGGCATAACTTGATTTCAAGCTTAAAGGCAAGCTTGAAGTCAAAGAGGGGAGTGATGATATGGATGAGTATTTTATTAGGAATCTGTTAGAGGAGTATGAGTGTTTTATTAGGAGTTTATTAGAGGAGTTTTCTATTTTTAGTAGAAGTCTATTATTTCCCCATTTTTTTTGCATTAGTTTCTGTTATAGTTATGTTAATAAAAAAATCTTGAATAGGAGTCTTTCTAAGAGTCCTAAAATAGCTTGAATAGGAGTCTTTCTAGAAGTGCTAGTTTAAGTGCAACTTTTGTGTTTCTTTGCCTATATCTATTATGGTATGCAATAAAGTAATCAAGAAGTTATCATAAAAATTAGCTTAGGAGTAGAGTAATTTAGTCCAATCTTGGCAAACCTTGTCTTTGACAAGTGTTGCCAGTTTTTCATCACTAAAAATAGGTTCTATAAGGAAGGGAACCAATGTAAATAAGGGGAAAGAGATTAACTTTCTTGAGAATTGTCCTTGGTCTCGATCCTAAAAATGGACCCATAACATATTCCAAGTAAGAGGATATGCCTTTGACATTTATTCTTCTAAAATTTTTCCAAATTTGTAGCTGGTTCACTTATTATACTATTTAGAAATTTGGCTCAACATATAAACATCAACAGATAATTTTTTTTAGTATAATCAGGAAACTTGAGAAATATATTTTAAGTTATGAAGGAGACATCAAGTGCATGGAAAGTTAATATATTATGAAGTTGAGAAATCAGCAATTGAAACTTATATAGCATTTCATTATGATTTCCACTTTGACTTAAGGAAAGTTGAGTGAAGAAAATACGATAGAGTTAATTCTGAATTTTTTGGTAATAAACTCTATTTACTGCACAGTTTTACTTCTTGGTAATGAGGTTGAAAGAAACCAAATTTTCTTATTCGTTACAGGCTGATGTACGTAATGTAAAGGATGTTGTTAGTTTAGTTAATGATGTGATGCAAGCAATGGTATCCTCCACATGCTCATTGTCCTCTAAGGTAACTATTTCTTTTTTATTGAATGGTATAACATGATGCATGATTATTACTAGCTATTTGTGAGCTTAGTAGCTTTACAATTCTAATATACTTTTTTTTTAGTGTAGGATGGTGATAATTAGGAGTGGACAAGGAGGTATTTCGTGAAGAATTTTAAAATGCCCATACATATTGGTTTTGTTTATTATTTAGATTAACTTATTTATATTCCATATGGAATGGAGGACAATATTGTAGATGAATATTTTTGCTAGTGATTTTTTTCTTTTGTATTTTGAATATGTTAAAAATTGAATTTTACAAGTCCTTATGGATCATATATTATATATAAATGCAATTTTTGTCGTGTACATTTGATAGTACGTACGCAATTAAGTACATTAATATTTATATATTTAATATTTATATATTTCTTTTAATGTATATATAGATGTTGTATACATAATGATAAAAGTTTGATTTTACGTTAAATAATATTGATAATGAAAGAATAAATTGTTGCTTTTATTGTTACAAATTGTTGCCTAAAATATTTCAATTTGTTGTCTTATAAAGACATAAAGGGGTTGTAATATATATTTAATATTATTGCTATAGTTTGAAACTAATGTATTGCTTACAACATTTTTTTATTTTGTATCCTAATCTAAAAATTTTGTTGTCTTATTCTTATTGGAATGTCACCTCTTATAACGATACGAATTTTTTTGCTTTAATAAAAGATAACGATAATTGTACTTATAACTATGCTTTTGTCTATTAAATTATTTGATTGTATTTATTACTATTACATCTATTAAAAAAATGAGCTAACAATTGAAACAACCATTTAATCAAATATTTTAAATAAAATTTGAAAAATGTTTAAATTTCTCTTAATCTAATCTAATTCGATTTAATTTAAAGTCCATGAATCATACATAATTTGGTTTGTCTTAGAACTCATTACAAATTATATAGCTAAATAATTTGATCATAACGACGTAATATTAATGCTTGATAAAATGGGAATGTTTGAGTTCAAGCTAATCTTGGAAATTGACCCATTTTGTCAAGCATAAGTATTAAGTTATTATAATCAAGTTATTCAGCCATATAGCCAGTAATTTTAGCCATGCTTGTCGACATCTTTCCTTCTCTCCTCACTGTTAATCCTCCTATGTTATTTTTCAGCCACCATAACCTAAACCCTATTAGTAAATGGGGACATAATCAAATTCCAACTAAAATAATTCTGAAACATTTTTCGTATTTTAATTTTTTGAAAATCAATATCACTTTAATCATATAAAATGATTAGCAATTAAATCATAATAAAGGATGATTCTTAATTCGTACCTAATTCTAAATCTTGATCATAATATTTTCATATCCCTCGACCCGTTTTCAAAATCGATCAATCTCAACCACCGTAGTCACGTAAATTTTTGGCCTCTAATGGTATCCATATAACACGGAGAAGTTTTGGAGACTTTCGGGTCAAAACTATAGCCCACGATTATGGCACAATAGGGCATGTTCGTGACAGAGAGATATGAGCCACCATGCCACAGGCCACGATCGTGACACTTTGGCCATAATCATGACAGAGAGGTTTGATCCAGGCTACGATCGTGGCACTTGGCCCATGCTCATGACAGAAAGGGTTAGACACTGGCCACGATTGTGGTAGGCAGTGCCACAATCGTGGTCTACGTCGGGCAGAAATGAAAACAGGTGACAATATCAAGTTTTGAAGAATTTTTCATACCGTTTCGACCTCGAACAAACCCTAAGGCTTCCAAGGTATTTGAGGAACATAAATAATAGAAGGAAGGAGCTTTTTGATAAGCCACCACAATGAAACCCTAAAGGAGAGAACTTTTGGAGATCGAGAAAGAGTCGAAGGAAGAGAGAAGAGGAAGACAATGCAGACTCGACATGCTTCCCGGAATAAGAAGGTTTTCGAAGTCGCAGTCTCCCATCATCCATTCAAGTTCTATTTCTTATTTATTTTAGTTTTATTTGATTATATAATTGGGATATATAGTTTTATGATAGAATCTAATTGTGATTGATGTTCTATACTCACATTTAGAACATTATTTTTGTTTTAATAAAATATGATTGTTTTATGTGTTTATTGAATTAATTGTGGTTTAATTTTGCGCTTCATATCTCGATAATAAACTGAAAGGGTGAATATAGAAGAAATGAATAAATTAGGCTAACGAGAGTTTGGTAATTCTTAGGCTTTTCAACAAGAAAGATGCAAAACCTAGGTTCATTCGATAGGTGTTACTTTTTTAAGAATTTGATATAGAGGTGAGAGATAAAAAGGGAGCAGAAAATGTAGTTGCAGACCACTTATCAAGACTTGAAGTAGGGGAATACAAGCCAAGTGATGACATTAACAAAAATTTCCCTGATGAAACTTTGATGCTACTCGAGAGCCTGACTATACCATGGTTTACGGATGTCGCCAATTCTATTTCCAGTGGTAACTTTCGTCAGATCTCTCTTTCTAACAAAGGAATAAGTTCTTGCATGACTGTAACTGATATATATGGGATGAGCTAACCCTATATAGAGCTTATGCAGATGGGTTAATGTGACGTTGTGTTTCAGATGAGGAAATGTTAGACTTCTTAAAACAATGTCACAGAGGTCAGTATGTTGGGCATGATGGAGCCAACAAAATGATGGCTCAGATACTTAAGAGTGGATTTTATTAGCCACATTTGTTTAAGGATGCACAGACCATAATGTGATCGATGCCAGAGAATAGGTAACATTTCCAAGAGGGATTAAATGCCTTTATCTAATATTCAAGAAGTAGAAGTCTTTGATGTGTAAGGCATTGATTTTATACGTCCATTCCCATGTTCAATGGGGAACATGTATATTTTAGTAGGGGTTGATTATGTTTAATGTTGGGTCGAAGTGGTAGGATCTCCAACCAATGATGGGAAGGTAGTGCAGAAGTTCATTAAACGATTATTTAACTAGTTTAGAGTGCCACGTACAATAATAAGTGATGCAGGCACATATTTTTGCAGCAGATCTTTTGATTCCCTCTTAAAAAGATATGGAGTGCACCTCCAAGTTGCTACACCTTACCATCCGCAGACTAGTGGCTAAGTGGAAGTTGTTAACCGGGAGCTGAAATGAATTATAGAAAAGACAGTGAACAACTCCAAAAAGGACTAGGCAATAAAGCTAGATGATGCCTTATGGGCCTATAGGATAGCTTTTAAAACACCCAATGCAACAACTCCTTATAGGCTCATCTAAAAGCATGTCATTTTTTGGTCGAATTAGAACATCAAGCATACTAGGTGATTAAAGCGTTAAATTTTGATTAGAAATAAGCCGGTAAAAAGAGACTTCTACAACTGGACGAACTTGAAGAGTTTTATTTTAATGCTTACAAAAATGCCAAACTTTATAAGGAAAAGGTTAAGAAGTGGCACGATGCTTGTCTCAAGCAAAAGGAATTCAAAGTAGGAGACACTATTCTGCTATATAATTCACGGTTGAGGCTATTTTTAGGGAAGTTAAAGTCTAGATAGAGTGGATCATTTACGATCATTCAAGTTTTTTATCATGGAGCCCTCAAACTGGAAAATGTTAATAAGGAGATGTTTAAGGTCAGCGGGCATCGTTACAAGCTTTATTTTGGAGGAGCAATTCCCAAAGATAAGGAAGTGATTTCCTTGTCTCCAAATAATTAAGATGATTTCCTGGATGCAAGGTCAAACTAAGGACTATAAATTAGCGCATTTAGAAATTTGTTCGAAAATGTTAGGTGTAGTTAGATTTGTCTTCAATAAAACGTTAGTAATTTGTGTTGACTCTCAAGGTGTCCATCACTGCCTCCATCTCTTTGAGATTTTGTCTAAGCCAATTTTCTTTTTCAAATTAGTCTTTAGTTCTATTTTCTATTTTCTATTTTTATTTAATTTCTATTTACCTTAATTTCATATTTCTATTTATCTTTTATGTGATTATTTGTTCTCTTCTCACTTTGACAATAATGCATTGTTCAAGTGTGGGGAAGGGTTATGTGTTTTGTTTTGTATGTGATTTTGCATGTGGTATGATAGTGTTAGGTTGCATTATATGAATTGCTTGAATGTATCAATGGCTTAGATGAAGTGAAATTTATTTAATTTTGAACATAGTCTATTAGATTGTGAATAATCATTAGCGTTCAAAATTAGTGAATTAGGGGTCTTTGGATAAATATGTAGCTTAATTAGGATTTAGTGTAAGTTTAGCACCCTATAGATTGTCATATTCATTCATAATTTGAGGTCTTTCAAATTAAGTAGCTTAACTAGTATTTTTCATGGAAATGAGTAGCTAAAACAACAAGATAGGCAATAAAATATTATAAAAATGTTTGTTAAATAAATCACAATTACGCTAACCTTTGGGTTATGAATAGAACTAGTAGCCAGTTGAAACGTGATATAGTTGAGTAATCGGATCGACATGCATGACAAATGTGTGCCTTCGCGTCAAAAAGCTATAATGACTTTTCAACTAAGTTGTTTAATAAAAATGACTTAGTCAAGTAACCTGATCGACATTCATCACCAATGTTTGCCTCTGTGTAAAAGACTAAGTCCTTGCTGAAATAATTAAATTTAAAAATTTCTTAATAAAAACCTACCGGACTTGTAATAAGCTTGACTTTTCATGAAAATATACTTAGGAACAGCTACAAAGTTTGAAGGGCCAAAGAATTGTTAATGTGTGTGCAATTAAAAAGGGTAAATAAATTAACACTTGGATCTTGATTAGTTTGTATATTTATTTCAAAGCCCCTAGACTTAGATTTCATGTGAATTATTTGATATAACTTGTATGATCGTGCTTAAGATTAAATTTATTTCATCAAGTCGAATCCATTGCCTCATTACTTCACTGTGTGTTGTGTGTGTGTGTGTTGTTTTAGTTTCTTGACGACAAGCAAACCTTTAAGTGTGGGGATGTTGATAGTTGTGATTTGCATCATGTTTTATGGTTTAATTTGTTATGTGTTAAGTGTTAATTTGAGTGTTTAGTGTGTATTTAGGTTTTAATTGTGTTAGTTTATGTGTTTAAGTGTTTTTATGGGTTAGTATGAGTCTTTGAGCCTTAATGTTATGTTTTTGAGGTATCTTGATGTGTTTGTTAGTGTTTCAGGTCAGCGATAAAGAACAGAGAAGTTTTGGAAACTTTCGGGCCGAAATCACGGCCTACGATTGTGACACAATAGGCCACGATCATAACAGAGAGATATGAGTCACCATGCCCCAGGCCACGATCGTGACACTTTGGCCACTATTGTGAGAGAGAGGTCTGATCCAAGTCACAATTGTGGCACTTGGACCACACTTGTAAAGTGCCACGATCGTGACAGAAAGGGTTAGACACTAACCACGATCATGGGAGGGAGGGCTATGACCGTGGCTAGCATTGGGTAGATGGAATAACAGGTGAAAACGTCAAGTTTCAAGGAACTTTTGGACCGTTTTGACCTCGAACAAACCCTAGGGCTGCCAAGGTATTTAAAGAACACAAAGAATAGAAGAGATGAGTTTTTGGATTAGTCACCACGAAAAAAACCCTAAAAGAGAGAACTTTGAGAGATAAAGCAAAAATTGAAGGAAGAGAGAAGAGGAAGACGACGCAAACTCGACATGCATCCCGAAATAAAAAGCTTTCCAAAGTTATGGCCTCCCATCATCCATTCGAGTTTTATTTCCTATTATTTTAGTTTTATTTGATTATAGAATTGGGATATATAGTTTGGTGATAGAATTGAATGTGATTGATGTTCAATACTCACCTTTGGAATATTATTTTTGATTTAATAAAATCTGATTATTTTATGTGTTTATTGAATTAATTGTAGTTTAATTATGAACTTCATATCTCGACAATAAACTGAGAGGGTGAATCGAGAAAAAATGATTAAATTAGGGTAATGAGAGTTAGATAATTTAATAGATTCAGAATTAAAGCAGGTTTATAAATCTTGTGTAGAGAGACCACATATAGGTTTCTAGTTGTTTATTAGAGAACTCAAGAACTAATTAGGTTTTAGATCGGATGTTAATTGAGAGATTACAACTTCTCCTAATTTGATTAGGGTTTATGCTTTAAGGTTTAATTATAACTTGAGAGAGAGTAATTGACTCTACGATCATCTAGAACTGTTAATTCGATAAATCGTAATCGGTAAGATTGGCGTTAAAAATAGATAATTTTCCCTTTCTCTTTCGGTTAACTAACTAGATTGAATTCTAAGGTGTGCTATCATTGTTCAACAAATCAATCAATTTCTATTATTTATTGTTCATTTTTAATTAGAAATTGTTAATCGTCGTTCGTGATTGTTTACGTTAAGTATTAATTGTCAATTAATGTTTTGTTAGTTGATTTAGTTTATTTGATTTATTTAGTTTTCATGCTTAAATTTATTGCTTGTTAAATTTTTAAGTAATATTTTCCGAACTTAGATTTTAGGATTAGATTAACCTCCTCGTGGGATCAACACTTTAAATACTATGCGAATGACCCGTTCGCTTGTGGTATTATCGAGGTTAAAAATATTAAAACTTAGCTTATAGGAACCTACGATCACATAATGTCCAGGTTTGCACCTCTAACCATATATTTAACATTATTATTGCTGCTCCAAAATAGAGAAGCAATAATCTAAGTATGGGGTATTTGGTTACAGTAGTTGCAAAATATTATGGTGTCATTTGTGATGGACTAACTGTACATCTTCTTGAGTTCTTTAATACCCATCATTTAATGAGAGCTGAAATCTTAAAGTCCTATGATATGGAACTTCAAGACAATAGAGTAAAATCTCATGTTAAAAACAGAGCAGAACAGGCTAGTTCGCATTCGACGCCATCATAAGATGAAGAGGAATCAACCATTAAGGAATCTAGATAGGATGAGGTAGCTAGATGGGAAAAGGTGCTCAACACCATCATAGAGACTAAGAAGGTAGTTTCAAAAAAATGCCAAGGTGTTAAAGGAGATAGCTAAGGAACAAAAACGCCAACATCGAGACATTCGAGGCATCTACAAATACTTCATTGCTCAAGGTGTGGAGATTTCATGTAACACACCACTTCTATAAAGCATATGTCCTAGTATCCATAGGATATTCATGAACATGCCCTATGAAAATGGAATGTTAGAGCAATCACATTCGCTTATTATGGCATCATACAAAACATAAGTAGTTAAAAGATCAACTTTGTTCATTTCATTCATAAACATCAACTTACACTGTAGCATTTCACTATATAATACATATATTTACAGGCCAAAAACATTTGAGAGTTTAGTGCTCTGTACAAAATGTTCTACATGAAATGAGAACTAAACAAAAAATATTATATCTAAACTCCTCAGTATTAGCTGACCAGGCCTTTGAACCATTTTTGTTTCCAAAAATGTGAGTATTAGACTTCTACTAGTTTGCCTGAGAAGCTAGGTCTCCCTCATACCTAAAAGTCAACATTTGTAATTTTGATGAGTTTACGAACTTACTAAGTGAACCATCATCGATGTACTCACTCATTCAAAACACCAACTTCACCAGTATAAGTCAAATTCATACTATAACTCATCTCAACAATACATCATGAACTTTACACATTTCATATATTGATTTCAGAATAAGTTGATTATTTATCTCAGTCATTCATATCATCACAATCTAGTAATTCATTGCAATTTTTCACACAATACATGTAAAGATACCTATATTTGCATATGCATATTGACATGTGACTTCACTTTCATTTTTATTTTATTGTGACTGAGTGCCTTTTTGTTGTCCCGTATCTATTGTGGAAACCAAGATCATTTCATTTATTATCGCGTACCCATTGTGGATAGTGAGCTCATTAATAACTGAGCCTGTGGCTCTTTGTGCATATTTATTAGCTTTAAGCTCTTTTTCTCATTGTTCACTCTGATCACAACTCCTTTATCTAATCATACATAACAATGTAATGAAATGCATCAATTCACATTATATGTAATTAATAACTTTCATTTATTGCACACAATCATTTATCATATTCTTCATATCTAAGTGCAGCATTCAACAATTAGTTGAGTACACATATTTTTCCAGATTCTTATACAATTCAGAACAACTCCCACTATAACCTCAAATATCAAACTCCTCGAACCATCAATGTTTGGAATTATCACAATCACATCAATAATAGTTCAACAGTTGAAATTTAAATAGAAACAAATCAATCACGATGAGAAAAAACTAGATTAAGTCACAGTAAGCTCCAGATAAGCTATTGCCTTGACGACCCAGCAATGTTTAGATGCTAATGTTTAACTTGTACTTCTTTAATCATGCAATACACAGATATTGTACACATTACTAAGTTGATCAATCATATAAATATGTAATCATTCATATATATATATATATACATACATATATATATATATATGTCATGTTTAATATGTGCTTAATTGACTTTCCTGGGTATATATCCTTAAATCACAACTCTTAAGCATTCATACATCATGACTTGGATATAATGAGTTTGCAATTAGGTTTATACCTCAAGTATACATGATTATTTTAAATTCATTAATCATACATCCACTAATCCTTTTCTATCATTATAAAATCACACAATATCCAAATTTTCATTCATTCATACCTAATACACCTTACTCGTATCCTTTAGATTACAATTGCATTCCTAAGAACACCTTTATTTCTTTAATACTAAAAAATTCCAGATTTTAGACACATTGATATCAAACAATCCTTTCCTTAACCTATAACATTAATTAACAACCTAAACTTATCAAACACTTTAACCAATTAATCAAGTATCAAGTTATGTTCATTTCAAGCCTCAATCGAGTCTAATTACACGAAAGTAAAGTAACTTATCCTTAGTTGGTTCAAAAATAACACAAAAGAGAAAATCTCACTTCCAATATACCGCCTATGATAGTGGAGGCCTTCCCACGATTGTGGGATGTGTTATCCAAAAATTTACTCTTCATTTCCTTCAAAATTTTCAAGATTTTGACACTTTTTTACTAACCTCAAAACATCTTCTTCATAGTTCATTATTTACACCTCAATTTCTCACCAGTTTCACCTTAATTCCAACACAAAATCATTCATACAATAACTCATAAACTATTGTTTTTCATGTACACAAAAACAGAACATGATTGTATCCATTTGTTCATTAATATTCCATCACTTATTAAACACCATTATCACAATCAATCCATCCTTAAACAATCATCATAAATGTTTCTATTAAAACAAGCCATGAAGATTAACATTTACTTACTTGTTCAACTCTAAAGCTTCCTCAAATCATCAAGTAACCTAACTCTCCAAGCTTACAAGATCATAATAATTTCAAGGTGGAATAAGTTAGGTTTTCATCAACAAGATGAAGACAACGAAATTTTGTAGGGATAAAGTGAACAATTTTGGCAAAAGTTCAAAATTTGTGAGGGTTGGGTGAGAATGTCATGAATGAAGAAGGAAAAGAAGAGAGCAAGTAGCAAAAAGTAGACATGAAAGAGAAGATGGTTGCGTTTTATGTGTATATCGTGAGATAGGTTTATGGCAAGTGTTATGACACTTGTCATATAAAGACACTTGCCACATTTCTTCTACTCATGGTACCAAATGTCTCTCAAACTCCAAGCCATTTGTCACCTAATTATCTAAGGCATTTGTCACTAAAACCTAATGCCACATGTCACTTATTTATACTGCTTTGTGTCACTTGTCTTACCACTTGACATTTTTCCTAGTCCAAATATACACATTAATTCATAGATTTCCAAGTTTTAATAATAATTCTAAGTTATGAATTGTACTTCATCTAACCATATTTTAAAAACATAAATAATACATAATCATATCATAGTCATCTTAAATCTTTTATACCCCGAAATAGGTCAATTGAGTGCATAAACAATCTTTACAATGTGTACAAAATCGTAATTCATGTATGTATGGTAACGGTATGCATGTGTATTAAATGCATTTCATAAATTCTCAAAGCTATTTCTCATATATAATAGTCTAGGGTCCTAACCTTTAGTATGAAAAACGGGCTATTACATTCCACATCTAATACCATCACCATCACCATCACCACCTCAGTCGCCATAATGGATTCTATGCTCTAACCCTTATCTTTTCATTTTTGTCTTTATTTTGTTCTTATGTTTTTGTCTTATTTTATTTTGATTCCCACCTTGTATGTTATTTGTCATTCTCACATTGAGGACAATGTGTTGTCCAAGTGTGGGGAGGGTTGCGTTATATGCATTATATGTTTTATTTTGAGTGTGAACTTTGCATATTATATGCTAGTTTGTTTAGGTGTACATGATGTGACTCGTATGAATGCGTCAATGGCTATGACTTAACAAAATCGATTTAGCTTTGAACATATTCTTTTAGGTTGTTAAGATTTATTTTCTTGTGAAATTAATGTTCTAGGTTGCTTTGGTTAAATATACATGTAATTAGGATATGATGTTAGTTCATTCACCTTAGGAATTTGTCCCATTCATTTATAATTTTAAGTTAATTGAATTAGTAGCATCGCTAGTATCTTTCCATGAGAACTATTAACTAGAGCAATGAGGTAGGTGAGAAAATATAAAACAAAATAAAAAGTGTGTGCTTTTGTTTTATAAACAACTATTTTGTTGACCCTTTTTGAAATAAATTGGGTTATGAATAGAGCTAGTAACGAGTTGGGAATGTGATATAGTTGAGTAACTATGGGACATTCATCACAAATATTTTCCTTCACGTTGAAAGGCTATAATGACATTTCAACTAAGCCACTTAATAAAAATATGGCCTAGTTGAGTAACCAGGGGACATTAATCACAAATGTTTGCCTTCGCATCAAAAGGTTAGGTTCATGTTAATGAAAATTAACAAAAATAGTGCATTGTTTAATAAATCCTACTGATTTTTGTGAATAGCTTGAATTTTTATGAAAAGCTAGTTAGGGATAGTTACAATTTTGATTAACTAAATAATTATCAATGTGTGTGTACAAGTTATGGGAGTGAATGAATTTGAAATTAAGGTCTTGATTAGTGTTTATATTTAGTCCAAAGTGCCTAGACACATATTTCCTAAGTTAATAAGTTTGAACAATTTAGAGGATTATGATTGTAGTTAAATTTATTTCGTAAAGTTCAACGCCATTATACCAGTATTGCATATGTGTGTGTCATGATTAGTGTGTTTATGTTTTGCTATTTTGTTTTTGCTTGAGACAACCAAAAGTTCAAGTATGGTGATGTGATAATTGTAGGTTGCATGATGTTTTAATCACCATTTTAGTATGTTTATAGTTTTTAATTAATTGATTCGTGCATGTTTAGGTTTAAAAGTGTATTAATTAGTTATATATTTATGTTTGAATTTTTATGTAGGTTAGATCATGATATTGAGCTTTAATTTTGTATATTTAAGGTACCTTGATGTATTTGTTAGTGTTTGAGAGTAGATATTGAAGAATGGCGGAGATTCGAATGAAGCTTGGAAGAAGACCTAGGGCCACAATCGTGACAGAAACATTTGAGTGGGCCACAATCGTGGCCTAGTCTACCATGGTCGTGGCGGAGAGCACTTTAACAAGTTATGCTTGTGGCTTGGGCTTTGCGATAGTAGACACTGATTAACTTCTAAAATTTAACTTCTTAAGGACATTTCAGAATTTTTGGGCTTGGGTAAAATCTATTTTTTACTTTAAATAGAAAATACTACAAAAAAGAGAGAAGAACCCTAATTGTTGGGCTCTTCCATTTATTACATTATGAAAGATCCAAGGAAGAGAGAGAAGAAGAGGAAGAAGAAGGTGGAGCTTCAGCTACTTCAACCTCTAATCCTCCAAGTTATTTTTTTTGTCCAACTTTTATTTCATGTATTTGATGTATGAGATGGGATTGATGATGAATAATCTTGGGTTAAGGATGTTCTAACTTCTTATAATGATTTATACTTGATTTAATGTTAATCTATTTGCTTTCGTTGTTAATGATGATGGGTGTTACGATTATTTGTTATATGTGTATGTTTTGGTATCAAATCAAGAGAGTGAACCGATAAAAAAGTTATTAGAATAGGTAATGAGAGTTAAACAATCTAATAGATCATGCAAATAATCAAATCGGTAATTTATACAAAGCATGATCTCATGTAAGGACCCGATAGTCTATTAGAGGACTTAAGATCTAATTGGATGTTTGGGGTTTTTTTTTGTTAATTGAGAGATTACAATTTTCATAATTCAATTAGGGTTTATAATTTAGGGTTTGATGATTATAACTTAAAAAAGACTAATCCACCCTTCAAAAGTTTAGGACTAACACAACATTAACTCAAAAGTGACTAAGTTAGCATTAATGATATGATAAATCCCCTCTCATAATTTGTGATCTTCCTTCTTTGAATTCTGGCTGTCACTTAGTAGTGCTCAAATTTGATTTCTTGTGTTAATTTTACAATTTCATTTTCAATCAATACATATCTAATTGTTAATTTTCTGTTAGTTTTTATTTTCATTTTAATTATCCTTTTAGGACTTAGACAACTTGGAATTCGATTAGTTCACCAACTCCTTGAGGGATCAACACCTCATATACTATACTCACGACCAGTGCACTTGTTGTATATTAAGGGATAAGAAATTGTAAAACTTGCCCACTCAATTATGCTTTTTATCCTTGCGTACATTGAATAGACCAAAAGCTTGTGTATGAAGCATATCTATAGGAATCTGAACTTAGATACCTTTCATTTTATGAGATGATATAGATTTACGATTGCCACCAATTACTAGTAATTCCTTGTGTTCATAACTAGGAAGTTCTCGTCAAACTCAACACTAATATTTTCATAGGATCATTAGTGTAAAACCTGATATAAACCATAAATTAGTTGTAGCTCAAACTATGATATATGCCTTCTAGTCAAAACTAGAGTATTTATGTATCTGCCTATGATGTGCTCATATTGTCTACCTCTAATGGGCACATAAACTATAATGTAAGCTCATGATAGACTAGTTCACAGTTGATGAAGTTTGACCATCCACTGAAAGAGATTATGTTATACACCCCATTGACAAGATTAACTTGATTGAGGATGTCCTAATCGATAAATAGGATGCCTCAAACTGCCTAGTGTAAAAGGCGTAATATCTCTTTCACTGTACCTTAGTGTCAAAATAATGCAATGGATGATTTGAGTACTACTAAGCATCCACTAGAGCTAGTGACTCTACTAAAGGTAGTCTTTATTGATAGATGTGATTTGCAATGTGTTTTGGGGTGTAATTTGTTAGGCATTTAGTGTGACTTTGAGTATTGAGTGTGTATTTATGATTTAATTGTGTTAGTTTATGTGTTTAAGTGTTTTTATAGGTTAATATAAGTCTTTAAGTTTAATTGTTATATTTTTTTAGGTATCTTGAAGTGTTTGATAATGTTTTAGGATAAACAGTGACGAACGGAGAAGCTGCAAAGAGTGTCGGGCTAAAAACATAGCCCACAATTGTGGCACAATGGGCCACGATTGTGACAGAGAGGGACGAGCTAGGGCAGCCTGTAACATTCCATTATCCCAGGATTAGGGCTAGAAACCTAGGATACTATATATGAGAGTTTACTAAGAATTTAGAAGTGCATTTCATGCATCATATGGCATACACATACATGTGAATAATGTTGACGCTTATTAAAATAATTGTATATGTATTCATTGACATTTTTTGGGTATAAGCGATTTTTAATGTGAATAAAATGTGAATTGTGGATTATTGGCTTTGAAAAAAATTAAATTAGTATGTATTAAAATTATTTTTACATTTTTAGTGATATTTTGTATATTTAGGAAATTTTTGAAAATTTGGAGTATTTTGGACTAAGAAAAATATATAAATAAGAGACAAATGAAAGTGTGACAATTGGATTAGTGATTAATTGACGAATGGACTAATTGTGGAGTGACAAATGGACCAATTATTGTGTAACAAGTGGACCAATCTTGAATGAACATATGGACTGATTAATTAGTGACAAATGGTAGTTTAAGGAATGGATTAATGGCGACATCTTGATTAGGCGCATGTTTTACATGCCTTAAGACATATGGCTTAGGTAATTTGATGACACCAAACACAAAATTACAGTAAGGATAGCTAGCAGTCTTCCTCCTCTATTCTTCACCTTCTCCACCAAAATTTCATGAATTTTTCTCTTTGAAATTTTAGTCTAACCCTAACCAAATTTATGCAAGAAATTCACATGTTAATACTTCACAAAATAACCAAGAAACTAGCTACAAGTGAACATCTTATTGCTATCCAAAAACACCTTGTTTCTATCTTAAGTTTATGATGAATCTTTAGCATGCTCAGAGGCTTAGTGAATATGGAATTTTGAACTGAGTTGGAAGCCTAAAATGTAAGTAACAATTTGAGCTTTATAAAATGTTAAATGTTCTGAGAATGATGTTTGAACTGGAATGAATTGCATGTAAGGTTGATGATGAAGTGTGCTGGAATATTTTATATGGAGTGTTTTTACTGAACATACATTTGTATTTTGGATATAACTTGATCTGCGAAAATCCAAATAGGATGGATTTTGGTTTAGAGTAAACAATAAGCATATGGCTACATTTTTTATGAAGGAATAGAATTTTAAATATGTCCTTATAAGTCTTAAATTTTGGCTTGAAGTTGAGAATTGTGTTCTATCGAGGTATGAGAATAGTCTGTAGAATTTTGATTATACCTTGCATGATACTGAACAAAAATTCATGAATTTGATGTGAATAGAAACTTAAGGCATAGAGGAACATTGTATTATAAGAAGGTGATGCCTGAAAAGCTCATTTTCTAGGTCATAATGATCATGCCAAATTGACCCAAAATTTTGCCTTGAGAAAAAAAATTGGAAAATTAAAGATGTAGGTCAAAATTTTGGTTTGAAGTTCATCTTCCTCTTTCGACATATTTTACATGTCTTTATGACATGAATTTGAAGAAACTCAAAGAATGAAAGTTGTAGATATAGGTCTTAATTGACCTCTGTGAAAGTGGCTTCATAAAATATTGAATAGATCTTGAGTTATGTTTGTTTTTCTAATACTGCCTATGACAAACCCTTGTGTAGAAACCTTATATTATTTCCTTATTTTTGGGGACTTTAGAACTCGAATTGGTTAAAGTATAAAACATAAAAAATGATTGCTGATGTCTTATTAATGCTTCTATGAAAAGTTTGGCTAGAATATATCTTAATAAGTTTATGTAGTTAATTGAAGTCATATCCCAAAACAATGGACTGTTTTGATGAGAATGAGTTCAAATCTGGAAATTTTGATATGTTTAAGGAATAAATGAGTTCTTTTAATGCAAACATGATTTTAAGAACATGATAAATGTGTATAATGTATGGATGAATGAGCACTAAAGAACATAGGGTATTTATGAATGAGAATTGGGTGAATGTATGAGTATATTGCTAGAAATTTTTGGTGAATGAATAGATTTAGCTTGCTAAAATTTCAGATATAAAGTACCAATTGTGTGTGTTTTATAAGAAGCTTTTTGGTCATGGAAATTTTTAAGGATAAGTGTAAATATGATTTGGTAATGATATAAAGATGCTCTCATGAATGTAATGTGATTCATCGTATGTAAGTGATAAATTGGAAATGAATGAATGAGAACTAGGAAATTGTGGGAGCGTATAATCCTAAGAAGAAGAGTGGTATATGTATGGGTGTTCAATTGAAAGTGATCAAGTGTATTAAAGAAACATACCCAAGAATTTGTCATTGAACATGTATAGTACATGATAAATATATAAATATGCTTATTCATCTGAATGTGCAATGTAGTAATATGAAAATGTATGTGATTGTCTATAGAAGAGCATATTGAGCGACCGCTTCCAGACATTGCCAGGACTTCAAGGCAATAAGATAAAGGGAGCATTAGTGAGTAACCTAAGATTGTCTCACCTTGATTGTTTGTTTAATTTTGAATTGAATTGATAGATGATGTTATATACTGTATTTCAAACATAAACTGTCGAGGTGTTTAATGCATGAATATCACATTAGAAGTGTTTCTTGAATGTGAATGTGAATGTGAATTGATATATGATGTTATATACTGATTTTTGAACATAAAATTTTTGAGGCATTTGATGCATGAATAACATATTAGAACTGTTCCATGAATGTGAATATGATTAAATAAATGTGTTCTCAATTTATATGTTAAATGTCAGACCAAGTCTGAAGATCATTGTGAATGAGAAATGTGAATGCAAATGTAGTGTACTAAATGTGATGTTGAACATATGAAATGCATTTATTCCATGAATGTATGAAATATAAAAGTAGTTGTGACGAGAGTCACCAATAAGAAAGAGCTTAAAGGTTAGACATCCATGGTAAGAACCTATGGCTCAATTTGTATGATAGAGTATAGTATCCACAATGGATACAGGACAATATGATAAAGCATGGTATCCACAATAGATACGGGACAGTGTAAAAGGTGATCAGTCATAACAACATAATAAATGAAATTGAGTCTTATAAATATGGCATACACATATGAAATGATAAATTGTATTGATTTTAAAATGTGACAATTATGAACAAAGTGCTTTATGATATTACATAATGGTAATTGAGATGATGTGAATTATATTAATACATAAATTGTATGTTGCAAGAGTGAACCATCGAGGATGGTTACTCAACTAAGTTCACAAAAGTCAACCAAATTGCAATATTGTACAACTTTTGGATAGAAGTTATGGCTCAAAGGTTAATCAGCTGAGACTGATGGATTAGTTTTGATTTTGTTAACTCCTCGTGCACGTAGCTTATTTTGTAAATAGAGTTATGGTCCCTAATAGGTTGATATTGTGTAAACATGGATGATGGATATAATGCTACATTGTAAATTAAGGTTATGAAATGAAATGAGGAAATTTTGGATTTTGACATTATGTTATTTATGGTTTTAATCATGATGCCATAAGATACATTGAAAGTGAATAGGTTAGCACACCATTTCTGTCAGGAATATGCACAAATATTTGAAAGGAGTATGTGCACATATCAGATAGAAGTGGGGCGTTACATAGCCAAGCCACGATCGTGCACAACAGGTCACGATGCTCTCTGTCACGATCGTGGCCTACGTCGGGCTGAAGTAAAAACTTGAGTTTCGTAAGATTTTTTGGACCATTTCAACCCTGACTTAAACCTAGGGAATCCAAAGTATAAATACATCATAAAGAGACAGAACCAGCAGACTTGGAGATTCTAAAAAGAGAGCATTCACGTCAGCCACATTCTGGAAAAACCTAGAGAGTTATCGAGATATTGAGGAAGGAGACGAAGGAAGAGAGTCACGAAGACGAAGCTTGACGCGACGTACTTCCTAGAACAGGTGGTTTCCTACAATCACTACCTCCACAAATCCATTCCGACATTATTTCTATTTTTATTTCAATTTTACAGATGTATGAAATTGGGATGATTATTGAAATTAACTGTTGTTGAGTGTTGATTCATGTCTAAACTCACCTTTAGGTTTTTGATCATTGAGATTAATAAAGTTTGGTTGATTATTTTTTTTATTTAACTGTGATTCAATATATGTTCATAATAATTTGGTAATAAATTAGGAGGGTGAGCCGAGTGAAAACAATCAAATTAGGCTAACGATAGTTAGGTAATTTCATAGGTAGAGAATTGAATCAAACTGGTAGAATCGTGTAACGAGAGATCAAGCATAGGTTCCCGGTAGGTTATTAGACAACTTTAGAACTAATTTAGGTTTTGGGACAATAGTGAATCAAGAGATCACAATTCCTTAATTTAAAGTAGGGATTATTAATTAGGGTTAAAGATTATAATTTGAGAGAGAGTAATCTACCCTAGGACCGTCAAGATCCATTAATATGATAATTGCATAATCAGTTAGATTTTCGTTAATTTTGGATTAAAAATCTCCTTTCTCTCACTTGGTAATTTCTAGGTTGATTTTTTAATTGGGTTATGTTATTTGTTACTTATTTAGGTTTCTGCAATTTAATTATTGAAATTAATTGTTTGATTGATTTATATTCTGCATTAGTTTATTTATTTTGAATTATTGTAATTAGGACAACCTTAGATTTTTTGACTAGACTTCCCTCCTCATAGGACCAATACCTTAGGTACTATGCAAATGATTCGTGCACTTATGTATGTAACCTTGCGATCAAGCTTTTGGCGCCGTTGCTAGGAAGGCAATAATTTAGTTATATAGTTTAAGGCTTTCAATTTCATTTGCTTAAAAAAATTTGGAAAGAGTTTGGAGCATAATGTAGAGACACATCAAGACTTCCTAAAGTGAGAATGAGACACCTGAAGAGTTAAATACTAAGAGGAGATAAAAAGAACGACCATGGAGGATGTTTATTATAAGGAGCAAGGGACATTTGCAGAGTTCAATGAGCCCCAATTTAGTTAGGGAAATCATCATCCTTATATGAACTTATACACTTCTAGCTAGAGGAACCACCTAGATTTCTATTGGTCAGATAATGCAAGTACTTACATGGGGCATAAAGACCTATTTAAACTTCAACAAGATGAATTCAGCTTATAGGACTCCAAGCTGGACAAAATCATAGATAAGCTCACGAATAAGGAAGAGAATTAGAAGAGCTTGAAAGAGAAGTTTAGGCAAGTAACAGACGATCATGCCTCTTCTATTCATAATTTAGCAGTTCAAATAGGCTAGCTTTCCATAGAATTTTGTAAGCAAAGTATGGAAAATTGTCTGCGTAGTGTGAAAGTAAATTCAATAGAGCTATGTCAGGATATCACACTTAGGAATGAGGTAGAGCTAGAAGAACCAGTGAGAAATCAAGCTCAACCTGACCTTAGAGAAGGTCAAGAAATCAAAGAAGAGGATGAAGAAAATAATGTCAACCATTCTTATTATTCACCAGTTCTTGATATACCATATATGAACAATAAAAAATATTAGGGAGTTGTTCAAGAAAAAAACTCTATCTTTTGGAATGATGATGATCAGATGACACTCAACATGAATGATGTAATTAAGACTTTGAAGGTTAGTAGCTCATTTAGGACAATTGATGTGTTCAAATCTTTTGAAGAACAAATGGACAAAGAACGGATGACAGTTGACATTCAGTTTGAAGAAGCTATGAAAGTCTCTGTTCGTGATGCTGAAGAAGCCAAAGAGACGAAGGTGATTAAGGAAGAAAGAGAACAACTCACCTTCTTATAGGAAAAACTGTTAGATTTGATGAAAGATTCAGGGAGTTTCATTATTCCCTATTTTATTAATGAAAAGGAAATTACCGAATTAATTGAATTTCATGATTTTATCAATATTATGATCATTTGGCAATTTGTAGCTTACTCATAGGCTACAAAATTGATGTTGAATGAAAAGGGTGGAAGCCAGTCGCGTATAATTAATCCTGGCTGAGTTTTAAAGTATAAAGGTCAAGCTAATAACTATAAATTAGCATGTTTTGTAGTTAGATTTAAATTATTGTGTAGCTAAGTTTGTTTTAAATCCTTAAATAAGTTTTAAATGATTTGGAACGGTTTGGATTGTTAATTCTTTTTCTCTCCTGAATTACTTATAAAATAGGGAAACACTCTCGATGTCAAGCAGATTTGGTCTCAACATTATCGCCATCACTACCTCTATCACCATAAACGGTCTCGTGTTCTAACCCTTTTCCTTTCATTTTCGTTAGTATTTTATTCTTATGTTTTTCGTATATTGTATTTTATTTCCATTTGGTGTGTTTTTGTAACCTTCTCACATTGAGGACAATATGTTGTTCAAGTGTGGGGTTATATGTTTTGCTTGTGTATGTGATTTTGTATATTATATGATAGTTATTAGGTTACATTGTGCGAATTATTTGAATATGTCAATGGCTTAGATGAAGTGAAATTCATTTAATTTTGAAAATAGTCTAGTAGGTTGTAAATGATCATTAGCTCGCAAAATTAGTGAATTAAGGTTCTTTGGATAAATATGCAGCTTAGTTAGGACTTAGTGTAAATTTAACACCCATTAGGTTGTCACATTCATTCATAATTTGAGGCCCTTTAACTTAAGTACCTTAAATAGTATTTTTATGAAAACTAATAGTTAAAAACAACAAGGTAGGTAAAAAAAAGATGTATATTTTGTTAATAAATTAATATTCGGATGGCCTTAGGGTTATGAATAGAGCTAGTATCCAAATGGAAACATGATATATCTGAGTAATAGGATCGACACGCATCACAAATGTGTGTCTCCTCGTCAAAAGGCTATAATGACATTTCAACCAAGTTGTCTAATAATTTAGTCAAGTAATTGGATCGACGTTCATCACCAATGTTTGCCAGACTTGTAATAAGACTATGTCCATGTTTTCAAGTAAAAGACTAAGTCCATGTTTTTAAAAATTTTGATTGTAATAAAAACCTACTGGACTTGTAATAAGCTTGAATTTTCATGAAAATATACCTAGGAACAGTTACAGAGTCGGAAGGACCAAAAAATTATTAACGTGTGTGTACAATTTAAAAGAGTAAATAAATTGACACTTAGATCTCGATTAATTTGTATATTTAGTTTAAATCCTTTTGGATATAGATTTTACTTGTTAATGATTAAATATAACTTGTCAAATTGTGTTCAAGAATAAATTTATTTCATAATGTCAAAATCATTGCCTCATTTT
Source organism: Erythroxylum domingense (assembly GCA_025594535.1). NCBI lineage: Eukaryota > Viridiplantae > Streptophyta > Magnoliopsida > Malpighiales > Erythroxylaceae > Erythroxylum > Erythroxylum domingense. Next base: position 39,607,874 of record JANQBM010000008.1, read on the forward strand.
CGGATTGTGTGTTTTTCTTGTGTTGTTTGCATGAGAACAAGCAAATATTTAAGTATGAGGATGTTGATAGTTGTGATTTGCATTGTGTTTTACGGTGTAATTTGTTAGGCATTTATTGTGAATTTGAGTGTTGAGTGTGTATTTATGATTTAATTGTGTTAGTTTATATGTTTAAGTATTTTTATGGGTTAGTAAGAGTCTTTGAGCTTAATTGTTATATTTATGAAGTATCTTAATGTGTTTGTTAGTGTTTCAAGGTAAATGCCAAAGAACGAAGAAGTTGCGAATAGTTTTGGGCCAAAAACATAGTGTTACAATAGGCCACAATCGTGAAAAAAAAGGGATGAGCCAGGGTAGCCAGGCCACGATCATGCACAACAGGTCGTGGCCTGCATCAGGCTAAAGCAAAAACTCGAGTTTTAGAAGAATTTTCAGACCGTTTCAACCTCGAATTAAACCTAGGATACCCAAAGTATAAATACATCATAAAGGGACTAAACTAGCAGCCTTGGAGAGTCCGAAAAGAGAGCATTCATGTTGGCCACATTCTGAAAAAACTAGAGAGTTATCGAGAGATTAAGGAACGAGAAGAAGGAAGAGAGTAACAGAGACGAAACTTGACGTGACATACTTCTCGAAAAGGAAGGTTTCCTGCAGTCGCTGCCTCCATGAATCCGTTCTGATAGTATTTCTATTTTTATTTCAGTTTTATAGATGTATGAAATTGGGATGATTATTGAAATTAACTGTTGTCGAGTGTTGATTCATGTCTAAACTCACCTTTCCATTTTTGGTCCTTAAGATTAATAAAGTTTGGTTGGTTGTGTTTTTTTATTTAAATGTGATTCAATATCTGTTTGTAATAATTCGACAATAAACAGAGAGGGTGAGCAGAGTGAAAATAATCAAATTAGGCTAACAAGAGTTAGGTAATTTGATAGGCAGAGAATTGAATCAAACTGGTATAATCATGTAACAAGAGATCGACCATAGGTTCTTAGTAGGTTATTAGACAATTTTAGAACAAATTTAGGTTTTGGGTCAATTGTGAATCGAGAGATCACAATTCCATAATTTAAATTAGGGATTATCAATTAGGGTTAAGGATTATAACTCGAGAGAGAGTAATCTATCCTAGGGCTATGTAGACCCATTAATTCGATAATTGCATAATCAGTTAGATTTTCGTTAATTTCGGATTAAAAATTCCCTTTCTCTTACTTGGTAATTTCTAGGTTGATTTTTGGCTTAGGTTGTGTGATTTATTACTTGTTTAGATTTCTACAATTTAATTCTTGAAATTAATTGTCTGATTGATTTATTTCCTGCATTAGTTTATTTATTTTGAATTATTGTAGTTAGGACAACTTTAGATTTTAGGACTAGACTTCCCTCCTCGTGGGATCGATACCTTAGGTATTACGTGAGCAACCCGTGTGCCCGCGGAATTTATCAAGGTTATAAATAGTAAAACTTAGCGTACGTAACCATACGGTCAGTTATGCTAGAGGTGTCTACACTAGCCTTTGCTACCTCATTGAAGTGTGTGTCCTCAGAGAAGTAACACCCAATGTAAAGACAGTGGTGTCCACTTTGACCCTCTTATGTGAAGATTGTTAATTATAATTTGATATCTGAAATAAATAAATAAATTCTCAAAAAAAATTAGTTCCACAAAATTGTACATGTGTAGGGTATAGTGTAATAAAATATAAAATGGAAGAATGAACCATAAAATAGAATGTCAATGGCCTCTAATACTCCCATGTTCTTATTTTCATTGCTCATACTAAAATATAGTGTAAAAATATCAATTTCTATGTTTTTTATTTTTTTTAAGCATAAATTGACCAATCCTAAATATACAAAAATAGAAAGCAACCTATATGAATCATACTAAGAATCTCCAACCAAATAAGTCATATATAAGTCTTAATTCACCTATGTCATTTTTCTAACACCCTAAAAAATGCATAGTGAATATATAGGAATCAAATAGGAAAAAAATATTATTCATAGCATTAAATAATCCACAATGTATCTAATAATGAAAATAAGGGTGCTATAGAAAAATACTTAGATAACTCTGGTAAAGAGAAATTTAAATATGCACAAAGGTACTTTGTGCATAATTTAGGAGGGAAATAAGTGTTTTTATCTCTCTAAGAACTAAAATTTTAAAGGCAATTGAGAGAAAACATGGTACATAAAGAGAAAGCATAGGGGTGCATATGTTTTTATAGGGTGATACATAAGACCATGTATGTGTCATATATATTGGTATATAGGAGTATATAGCTACACACAAGGTGTGTTGTTTGAAGTAAATATGTGAAAAGATAAGTGAATATACTAAAGGATTATAAGGGACCATATATTTCAATCAGTATAAAGGTGGCTCTATTTGTTTCTTTCCACTCTCTTACATAAGATTCAATATAAGATTGTCTATACTTACCGTGTAGCGTGTTACCAATACGGGTATAAACACCTTACTATGTACATTTCTGTGTATGAAAGTGTATATTATGTAACTTTTTAGTCCTCTTTTATAGGAGAAAACAAGTCAGACTTTGAAAAAACATAGTGGCATGTATGTTAACATATCCATCTAGATGGTATTATATAAGTATTATGTATAAATGCGATACATTCTATTTCTCTAGGTAGATTAACACAAGACTAAATATAGTGGTTTTTTTGGTACATCTGTTTACCCAAAAATATACAAAATACAAAATACATCAATCCAAAAACTTAGTGAGAGATTTTAATAAAAACTAATAGAATAAGATGACGAAAATTATATGAAACTAAGAAAATAGGCAACTAATAACCTGGATGACAAAAAACATTAAATTCTAAAAGCATTAAAGGTAAAGAGTGGTAGGTTACCTTCGAATAAAAAATTATTTTAGATCACAAGCTCAACCACTTTTATTATTGTCAATTTGGTGGACCCTTTTTAACAGAGTATATATAATCTTGAGATCTGCCATCAACTTTATTCTTCTTCTTTTTCATAACAGAATAATTAATTTCGGGATGTACTTCATTTCTCTTTACGATGTATTTTCCCTTTCTAATTACTTCTTTTAACTTTAAACCTATCCATTTGTCACATAATTTGAGATACATCCCTGTCAATTATGTAAAAATAGAGCCACTTATTGTACTTGCCATCAACAAAGTTCTTTCGTTTAGGTTTCATAAATACCAGTTTCTCATCCTTAACCCTTAAGGTTATTTTTGCTTTCATAAACTCCAATTAAGGCCTTGGAAGTGTCCAGGACAAGATAACCCAAAGTTAAAGGTACATACATATCCTCTTCTATGTCTAATGTCATAAAATCCATAAGAATAAGAAAGTTACCAATTTTGACTGACACATTTTCTAATTTACCTACTAGATGTTTAAAAGAGTAGTCTGCTAGTTATTAAAAATAATATTAGGTTTAAGATTGTCCACATTGAGCTTCTTGTAAGTAGATAGAAGCATGAGACTAATGCTTGCATCTAGATCACACAAGATATGATTAAAACTCATGCCTCTGATAGAGCATATAATGGAGAAGTTGCTAGGATCCTTAAGCTTTAAAAGTGGTCAATTATAAGTTATCGCCTTGTACTTCTTATTCAAGTTCAAGACTTTATACTCTTTGAGCCCTCCCTTGTTAGATAAGATCTCATTTAAACTTATCATAAGATGGTTTGCCTTAAATCATTAGTAAAAGGAATGTTAATATAATTTTTTAAAAAGAATTTCTAAACATTTCCATAATTTTTTATCTAATTTTACTTTCACTAAACTCATTGGAATGGTGTGGGAAACTTATAGGATCTAGGGGAATGTATTTAGACTCTTCCTCTTCATTTTCTTCTCTTGTTGATTTCTTCTCCTCTCTGATAAGTGCCCTCCTAACCAATTCTCCTTCATTTTTAATCTTCTCCATCTTAGGGCTCTCAATTAACTTATCACCCCTCATTATCAAGATATTACAATAATCCTTGGGATTCTCAAGCTTGATAGAAAATTGTCCAAGTAGTTTAACAACTACATTGGCATATTAAGATATTTAAAACTTGAACTTCTTATTATGAGTAGCGATTAAATCCACCTTATAATGGAGCTTCATAATCTCCTATTGGAATTCTTCTTTATATTTTTCATAGGCAGTAAGGAATTTCTCCAAAAAGGATTTTAAATTTGAATTTTATAGAGAGGACTTAATGATTTACGCTAGAAACTAGGTGGTTACTTAATCTGAGGTGCAAGGTTAAACCTCTTTCTATAGGAGAAAGTGTTATGGTTCCTCCAACTAAGAATATAAGTGTTTAAATATAGGTTATTCTCCAATCTAGGTTTTTGTAATGAAGTTAGCCTATTTTAAAGAAGGTTCATATATAAAATGGTTCCTTAATTGACAATTTGGAGCTAAGTTTCCTGGGAATCCATAGATATAACAAACTATATTAGTAACACTGATAACATCATTATTCATATGATCAACTTTTTAACACAAAACATTTACATTAAGAATTAAAAGATTCAAAGTGTCTAAATCATACTTACTAAGAATCTTCTTAGGAGTGGTTCTCTCGTTTAACTACTGATGTTACTTTTTGGCCATGTCCTTGATCAAAGATTACAGTTCATCTATTTTAATCATCAGGCTTTATTAGCAACGACATCTACTAAGATCTTAATATTATGGTTCATTTGATTATTAAAGGTCTTAATTATCAGTCGTTTCTATAATCTATAACGTAGAAAAGATCTTTAAAACTCATTTTATTGCTCCAAATACTTGTAATAAGAATCACCTTCCGTAGGAAAAATGTGGTGATCTGATTTTTGATTTATGCACTCTTACTTGTAAGAAAGTAATTTGCTAAGAATGAGAAGAAGATATTTCCTAAGTATTGATTGACTATTTGGGTAGGATCTACGGCATGCTTTAGCCTTACCCCTCAATAATTGGAGCTTGATTGCATCAGAAGACATGCCATTCAACTTCAATATGCCACAGTACTCTAGAAACATCCATAGGTGCATGTTAGGGTCTTCAGATGTTGAACTCCTTAAACTAATTCTACTACACTATATATAATAAAGATGGCTTTAGCTCGAAATTGACAGATTCAGTTATATGCCTAGTAATGCCTAATCCGATTCCCTAAGTATTAGGTTTTTATAACCATCTTTGCTTTCTTAGCTTTTACTCTCCTCTATTCTTCTTTTATCTGCAAGGTTCTGTCGACCTTAAGTCTGGCTCAACAAGATTGCCAAAATCATTGGAATTATATGTTGAGCAAGTTATACATATAGTAAACTTCCAATATTCACAATTATATGGATTGTAAACTTGTAGTATCAAAAGGTGTCAATCACACAAGGGATATGTAAAACGAATTGAACATAACTTTGTCTAAGGTAATAAAGTATGATTCGACTGAATTAATGATGGAAAATTAAAACAATAAAATAAATAAAATAAAATAACAAATATATAATGAGCTGCCAAAATTAATTAAGAATGATTAAGTATGAAAGCATAGTATTTATTCTTTCGTTATTTTGCTCCCCTAAAAATTATTGATTTAATTATGTGTTGATTATAGGTTTTTGAAGGGTTTGATTACTCTCTCTTAAGACCTAACTAAATTTGAAAAGTATAGAATTGCAATCTCTCAATCCATAACTCTTTCCCTAACATTTTCAATTAGTTTTGAAGTAACCTATTAAATAACCAAGTTCTCACGTAAGATCTCTCTTCGAATGATAGTTGATTTGTTAATCATATGAAATATTAATTCACCAACTCTCTTTGCGCAAATTAATAAAATTACTTTTAACTAACTATTTCAATTTATGGTCAAAGTATGAACACAAACCATTACCACAACACAAAAATTATATTGAATCAATAAAGATTAAAGTCACAAAACAACATAATAACAAACCCTATTCTAGAAAGTTAGAACATCATGAATGTAATAGACATATAGAAATTCAATTTACATATCAAGTAATATGAAAATAACAAAGGAGACAAAAAGAAAAACTATATTCGAAGCTTAATCTAGAAATCTTGACATCTTTATCGATCTTCCTTGTTTGATTCACTTTTGCAAGATTGAGGCTGCATTTTTGGAATGTTTTGACATTCTTAATTAATCCTAGATGGTCTTGGGGGTGTAACTAGGGTTTTCACTCTTTTTTTGATTTCAAAAATGCCCCTGAACCTTAAAATAGATTGAAAAAGTTATGCCTAGGAAACCTTGGTCACGATCGTGCATCTAGAGTCACAATTTTGACTCTGTGAATTTGCTCTCTATCACGATTATGAATTTGGCTATTTCTCTTCTGTCACAACCGAGACATGGGATTCATGATTGTGACCATGCCTACACAGCTCCACACATGTTCAAATCTCTTTTTCTTCACCTTTCTGATTTCCAACACTTACAAACAAATCAAACACCTCTAGAAACATATAATTAAGAATGAAAACAGACTTTAAACAACACGAACAATTATAATATAAATAAGCAATTACATTAACACAATCCTAAGCCTATACATGCAATAATCATCTAATAAACACCTTTAAATACACTAAAACACATATCAACATATAGTATAAATTACACCTATCAATAACCCCACAGTTAAAATTTTGGTTGTTCTCAAGTGAAAACAAAAAAAAAAGTTAAACAAATCAAACATAAACACATACATTTATGCAACACACTCTAATGAGATAGTGGCATCTAACTTAACAAAATCAATATAACCACAAACATCAATCATTTAAGCTATGCCAACATACCAATCTATGCATTTTATGGCTAAGCACTTTAGATTGAATATATATATTAATCAAAACCAATTTGTTTTAAAAACTGAATTGGATATCAAACTGGTTAAAAGAAAAGTTTAAGATTCAGACATTCAATCGGTAATGAACCGCTATAAAACCGGTATATAATAAATAAAAATAAAACTTATAAAAATAATTAAAAATAAAATATTTTAATGTTAGGGAAAAGGTATACAACTTAAATGATTCTTATTTATCAATTGTAATAAAGAAGACCAACAACAACATAATGAATTAAAAAATAATATATATTACTTACTAAAATTTGCTCCATAGATTTACTACATATATCAAGTAGTAAAAGATCAAATAACTTAGCAATTTACTGAGTGAGGATTACAAACTTTTATCAAAATCTTTCAAATCTATGAAATATAGCTTTAATGATGTTTAATGCAATCCAAATCCTTAGGTTTCCAATCCTCTGAGTGTGAAATTTCAACTAAACTACCAACATTCGTACATTTTTAGTGGAACTTCAGAACACTCATATCATATGCATAATTGCCATCATAAGCCTCCTTACCAGCAAAACCAATATGTGATGTCTTCGCCTTTGTTCCTAGATTGATATCATACTAGATTTTCCAAGGATAGTGACAAGTTCCATAATAAATATGAAAAGTTTATACGTTTAGTTCAACCTTTAGATATGGAATTATGAAGGAATATAATTCTCAAATATATCAAGTTGATATGGGAAGCTACTATCATCCAAAGCTGTTTCTCTTTATCTGTTAACATATTGAAACAATAACACACAACAAATTGAAGTCCAAAGAGTATATATAACAAATCTTAATAGAGTATATAATAAAGTTCTATTCTAACTGTTATACAAAAGACAATAACAATGAAACTTAAATAAAACAGAATATTGAAACTATCACTGCCTTGTCCTTATTTCTTAAGAGAAACTTGAATAAAAAGGTACAAGTTGGAACTCTATACAAATTAAAGCTTTATATGACATGTTCTTCTTTCCTCCCCTCTGGTAAGAAAAATGTAGCAGCACCAAGCAAAAGAGCAGGTTCATAGAGAAGAAAAAAATGTAAATTTTAAATACTTGCGTTCATAAGAGAAAAAAGTTGAATAGCAACACTAAGTTCCTTATACCTCTAAGACACTTCTAACCATCCACTAGCCAATTTAGCCCTACCCAGCACCAAGTGTAAAAAGAGCAGAAACTCGTAATCCAAGATGTAAGGTTATATACATCTTGTATAGAAAGTATGAAAATGGCAAAGCAAACATGATACCAAGTGTCCTTCCCCACATTCGATGTGCATACTCCATCCAATAAATAAATTTGAAATCCTCAAGACTCATCCTTTTATTTACTCTACAAAAATTCAAGCAGGAAATAAAGCTACTTTACAATGCTTCTCATGTAATAAGTACTACTTTAAGAAGCTATTGTAAATAACTTAATTCGGAATGATTTATCTTTAACTTATTGCTTATATTCAAGGGACTGCTTATATTTTTCAAACTCCTCTAATCAATCCTCATCTGAAAAAGGTGGAAAACTATCGGTAAATTTCCTTTTAGTCATTGAAAGGCCAGAGTGAGTTAATCGTATGACACCGCCAAGTATCACCATGCTAAAAACCCATACAGCAGAACCAACAAGCCATATTCCAACCATCTTTTGAGCACGAGGTCCTCCTGCTACAAGTTGCTTCAATCCCTCCTTGCTTTCTTTGCCAACAAATACTGACCTGGATATATTCCTTATGAAAGGTCGACGATGACCCTAAAACAACATTAGGATTATAGTTTAACCTCTAGATAATGAATCTTTTAATAGATAGTTACTAGAGATTAACAGTTAACATAACCATCAGTACCAGGCGTTAGTTACAGTAAATAACCCATCAAACAGTAATGCATTTGTTGTTGAAGATATTTACAAATATTTTAAAGAAGAAAAAAGAGTAAATTTAGACATATCAAAAGTAAAATCCTAATATCACCAAAATATTCAACAATTTTTTTAGCAATGTTCTGTTCAAATGCATGAAAAAATCATCTCATAGATGAACCAAAGAATGGCCATTACACTTTCATTTTATACAGATAGACATGCTTTCATTGAGTAAATGCAGAAACCAGAAAATGAATCTAATGAGTCGATAAGCAAAATTTAGTCTAACACCGCAATGATGGAATTTTATACATAGTACTAAAGAGTCACTACCTAACTTATAAGGAAACTAAACAGTTAATCTCAAAAGCAGCTGAAGATCAACATCCAACTGAAAATCACTTCTACAAGGCAGCAGCTAGATCTCAAAATAATAATTTAACTACAGAAGAGATCTAGTCCATCCACTTAAAATCAAGAAAGACTAAGAAGCTAATGTCCAAATCTAAGAAAAGGACCAAGTTGGAGCTAGAGAAAGGGTCACTCTCACAAAGTACTGACATCGATCTACCCACTAAAAAATCCAAGCAAAAGAAGACAAAACACATTTATACATAGCTAATAGTGAAAGAGTGAGAACAAAGAACACAAAACCCCAGAATCAGAATCGTGGCGGATACAGACAAGGTCGTTCCTAACCAAATGAGTTTAATGCTTAAAAATGGCTGTGAGGCTACTATCACCACGCTGTTCTCTTTCACTCCCCAAATCAATCTTCTTCCTCATGCCCAACCCAAAAAGGTCGAAATCCATTTATAAATCAGTTCAACTCTTCCAATGGACATCTAAAGACTTGATCTTTATGTCGTGCTTCCTAATATGTTTGTGTGTGAGAGAAGAGCTTAACTTCTTCTTCCATGGAGGTGGTTAGAGATGGGGAAGACGAGATGAGAAGATGGTGAAGAGAAGGCACTAGAGAGGAGGAGAAGCCTAGAAGATTCGACGAAATAGACAAGAAAACATCATTTCTTACGTATATCTGCAGTTTTGACAGGACCGGTTGAACCGGTTAGACAAATATCGGCCGATTCACTGATAAACCGGCTGGTTTTAATTCAAATAGGTTATTAGTTGAAGCCGAATCGGACCACTGGCTGGTTCAACAAAAATCGGCCGATTCACTGATAAATTGGCTGGTTTTAATTCAAATAGGTTATTAGATTAAACCGAGCCGGATCACTGGCTAGTTCAAAAAATTTTCAGTCGAACCGACTAGTCTGGTCCAATTTTTAAAATGTTGATCACAACAATAACATCATATTCATTCACCATAGCACTTGTACACATACATTGATAATTAGTAATCAAACAAAATTGTAACTATCACTAGATATCCCTTTGTGAAAAGTTTTGCTATTTTTAAAGATTAGTAGGATTTATTTATTGAAATACCACTTTTTAATTTTCTCAAACATTAACCTAGTATTTCAAGGCAAAGGTAAACACCTCGTAATGAATGTACCTTAGTTACTCAAATAGGCCACGTTTTATTAATTAGCTGAATTGGAATGTTATTTTGTCCTTTTGATACAAAGATAAACACTTTGTCATGAATGTCCCCAGTTACTCAACTATATTACATTCTCAACTAGATACTAGCTTTATTCACAACCCAAGGGTAGTTATTTATTTAAGATATACATTTTTTTACCAATTTCATATAGCCTAACTCATTTCTTTTTAGTCAATCATCCTTATGAAAGATTACTAATGATGCTAACTCATTCATTTGAATTATAATTATAAATGTATATAAGAAATTTCCTAAGTTTAACAAACTGACGTCATATCCTAATTAACATGTATATTTAACCAAAGATAAATAAAACATAAAATTTACAAGCCAATATGCCTTAATAAATTCAATGACCATGTTTAAAGCTAAACTACTTCCGTAAAGTTATTTCCATTAACACATTCATAAAATTCACACATATGCTCAGACCATGTCAACGTAATCAAAAACTAAAAATATGGTAAGCAAAATTCATACTCATATTAACATGGAAATGTAAACCTCCTTACATTTGGATAGGACATTGTCCTCAATATGAGAAAACAAACACCATATATAAAAATAACAAGATATAACATAAAGAAAAGGTAAGAGCGTGAAACCTATTAAGGTTATTGGGGTGGTAACTATGTTGGAGACAGAATGTGAACACTATGATCAAAAAAATATCTGAAGATCTTATTGATGTTGAGTCACTATCGTCGTTGTTCTTGCGCTATCTCCTTCATAGTTTGTTATTATCTGAAACAACATTAAGGACCTTCTCCTAACCTACCTGTTCATCATCTTCGGTCTCTTCACTATTTGATTCTTCATTTTACTACTAAGATGGTAAAAAGCTCGAATTAGCCTGCCCTGTCCTATATTTCATATGTGTTTTAGAGGCTTATGTGATTGACGGCTAAGATTTCAGCTCACCTTAAGTAAATGTGATTTAAAAAATCAAGAAAGCAAACTATTAGCACATCAACATTCAAGCCAAATGATTGGCAAGTGCAATGACAATATAACCTCTACTAAGATGGCTACTTTTCTTTTTAAAGGCAATTTCTATAGATTGAAAAATGTTGGTTATTGTGCAAAATTTAACAATGTTATCCATACACCACATAATGAATAATTCCTTCACAAAACATTTATTACTATCTAATTTATAAAGCACATTTTGACACATAAAATTAGGCAATAACAAGTATGCAGGAGTAAGGATGACGTTGTTATATGCATTTTTAACATTTAAATTATCTAACCTAGTTAGAACTTTCTAATACCTCATAGCCTGAAAATCATCATGCTTTTCAATTAAATTTGACCGAGGAAACCTACCAATTTTAGTTAAAACATCATAATTCAAATGGTAAGGTTGGCCTCTCAAACGAAACAAAAATTCAGTTGGATCCTACAATGCAAATTAAAGAGTAGTGAAAAATTCAATGGTCAATTCTTGATAAACAATATAATTAAAACTACTAAGCTTATCTCAATGAGTATTACTACTCAAAGCCTCAACCTTTTACTTTAATCCAAGATCATCCAAGATACCAAAATCAAAATACCTAGGAGCATTAATAATCTTAAAGCGAATTTTGTGGAATTGTGTTCCTTCATCTTTCAAATTAATTAGAAAAGGAGCTCTAAAGGGTTCGTTGCTTGTCTCTTCGAATAAATTCTTTCACAATTATTTGTTTAATCTCCTTTTAGCATCTCGGTCTTCAAATTGTTTGTTCTTGTCTCGTGATATCAAGTGCTAGAGTTTCTTCAATCTTGCTAGAACTCTAAATAATTCTTGTGTTTATTCAGTAGCGTAGACACAAGAAAGGTATAAAAAAAATTCCTTAGAACAAAAGAATTTAACTAGTCCTAAACTAATTCCCCGACAATGACACCAAAAGCTTGTTTAACAAGTTTTACCTATAATGAAACTCTCAATATTTGTAAGTATATGGATTGTAAACTTGTAATATCGAAAGGTTTCGATCCCATGAGGAATATATAAAACTAATTTACGTTAAATTTGACTAATTAAAAGTAATTTCTAATAAGATTAGAAATAGTTTTTTAATTGGATTAGAATAAGTTAATTATATAATTTTGAAAAAGAATTTTTTAAATTATAGTAAGTAAAAGGCCTAATTTATTAAAAATTATTTTCAATTAAATTTTGTTAAAGGAATCAAGATAATTTGAAATAGTTTCCAATTGGATTTCAAAATTGTTTCCAAATCAAATTAAATTTCTATTTGGAATGTTAATTTAATTCACTAGGAATCATTGAATCCAATTTAATTTAATTTTTCTAAGTAATAGGCGTAGTTTATACTATGTTTTGACAGGCATTTTTGTATGTTTATAGGTGCTTATTAGATGACTGTCACATGTATAGCCTTAGAATATTGTTAGGGGCATTTTTGGAACCAATCAAAAGATGGTTACCCACAACACCTTGTGGGACCATTTGAAAACCTTAGGACGCCTCTAAAACGTAGTCACCATCTTGCAAAAGTGGATAAAATAAGGAAGATCAAGAGAGACCTAGATTTCCAGTTTTTCAGATCAAATTCTTAATAGAATTTTTCTTTCGTTAACAAATCTCCAGTTTCTTTCCTTAAATAAAAACAATCAAATAAAAAATTTCTAATGAGCTACTAAAATTAATTAAGGATGATTAAGTATGAATGTATATGATTTATTCATTCATTATTTTGCTCGCCAAATGATTACTGATACAATTATACATTAATTCTAGAATTTTTATGGGTTTGATTGCTCTCTCTCATGACCTAACTGAGTAACCCTAATTGAATCTAAAAATTCCAGAATTGTAATCTCTTAATTCATAACTCTTTCCCTAATGTTTTCAATTAATTCTGAAGTTATCTATTGAATAACCAAGTTCTCACACAGTATCTCTCTACGAATGATATTTGATTTGTTAATCATGTGACATATTAATTAACTAACTCTCGTTCCACAAATTAATCAAATTAGTTTTGACTCACTCTCTCAATTTATTGCTAAAGTATGAACATGCACCATTAATATAAAACATAAATTGTATTGAATCAATAAAGATTAAAGTCATAAAACAACTTAAGAATAAACCCTAATCTAGAAATTTAGAACATCATGAATGTAGTAGACATCTGAAAATTCAGTTTACACATCAAGTAATAAAGAAATAGAAAAGGACAAAGAAATAAAAACTTTATTTGGTGTTTGATGTGAAAATCTAGAAGTCGAGACGTCTTTATCGACCTTCCTTGTTTGATCCATTTTTACAAGATAGTGATTACATTTTGGAGTGTTTTCATGTTCTTAAATAATCCCAAAGGGTCTTAGGGGTGTATAATAGTTAAGCATTAGTTTATGTTTTTTTAGGTAATTGGCATGTGTTGTTTTACATAATTGTTTATTATTGTTGTAGTTTAGGATTCTTTTTTCTATGTTTTCATTTAGTTTGATTTCCATTGTTGTTCTTTTATGTTTGATGTTAATTTAGGGTAAGAATTGACTATTTTTTACGTAGGAAGGAAGATGTAGCAACTTGGAGATTGAACTAGAGATTAAAGAGGAGAAGATAAGAGGATTCTATCTATTGCCAATTCTCACAATCGATGGAATTACATTCCGAGATAATACGCGGGGCTTCATTAAACTTAGGGTTTTTGGACTATTAAAGGAGAATTAAGCCTCCATCTTAAAGGGAGACGAAAACCTTCTATACAAACACCATCCTTGAGTGAAGTACACATGTTTAGAGCCTTGTTGAAGGATTGAAGTCAAGGATTATCATCAAGATTGGAGAAAATAGCACATCAACACCAAAATTTCCAGATTTTGGCAAAGAAGAGAAGGAGTTTCCTTATTTAATTTTCTGTCAATTTTACTTCTTCTATTCTTTGTAAAATGGTTTATTAGAATATTGATGATGTGATGGAGACCATATTAGGCTAATTTAGTTTTAGGGATTGCTTGTAAACTATTTTATTAGAACTTCTATTTTATTGAATTGAATGAAGTTGTCTTTGATGATTGTTGATTTTATTTATGTTTTTGCAATAAATTGAGAGAGTGAGTGAGATTAATTATGTAGGATTGTACAATGAGATTTAGCAACCTATAGAATTACAATCGTCACATTAATTGATTAGTTAGAAGAGAGATCTCAGCCAAGTCAGTTGATCATCCGTATGATAGTTTAATAACTAGTTGAATCTGTAGATTCATTGGGTAGGTTGAGAGATCATCCAATTGATTCCCTTTAATTCCATTAGGGACAATTAATTACACCTTGAGAGAGGGTAATTAATACATTCTGAAATCTAGGGTGAGACACAATTTGATTAATAAAATAAGAAGGAGACAAAATAGGGGAAAAAAGTAATCTCTAGTCTTTAGATTCTTGAATTCAAATTTTTCTGCATTTTAAGTATTGTCTATTGCTTTGTGTTAGTCTTTTAATTTAATTTAATTTTCCAGATTATTTGTATTAAATAATTTCGTTTTTAAACAAAGTTTTGTCTAAAATAAGTGATGTCTGGGTATCAATTCCTGTGGGATCGATATCTGCTCTTTTTAACTACAAGTCACGACCTATGCACTTGGAATTTTTGAGCGTAAAACAAGTAGATAGGTTTCACAAATAGCATGCGAAGAATGAAAGAAGTGAGCGAAGACTAATTTCTCGAAATTAAGAGGCACGAAAGAGAATTATGACTGGAAAAGTGTCTTAACTTTTAATAACAAGATATGGTTGAAGAAGGAGAACAAAGAGGACCAAAGAGGAGTCTGATGGATGTCATGGGGCTAGGATTTATTCCTCAAAGAGTGGTGAGACCGGTTGTCCAAGCAAATAATTTCGAGATAAAGCCAGCGCTTCCTAACGTTCTACAAAATAGTGTGTAGTTCTACGGGTTATCTAACGAGTATCTAAACGCTCACTTCAAAAATTTCTTAGAGATCTGTAAGTGAGGTTGAGACTATTTTATTTTACATTGAAATATAGAGCTAAAGTATGGTAAAAGTCACTGAATTCAAGTCAGATTACGACATGGGAGCAGCTTGCCCAAGCATTCCTCTCCAATGATTTCCCGTTGACAAAGACGATGAGGATTTTCAAGGAAATTACAAATTTCTAGCAGAATGACAGGGAATATCTTTATGAATCTTAAGAGAGATTCAAGGAATTACAGAGAAGTTGTCCCCATCATAACTTCCCGAGAGAGTTCCTACTTCAGACGTTCTACAATGGAATGAATCTAAGCACAAGAGGGACAATTGATGTAGTAGCTGGAGGTTCATTAATGAGGAAGAGTGTGGAAGTAGCTCATGGTTTCCTAGAGGAGTTGGTGAGCAACAGTTGCATATGGTCGAGCGAGAGGAGTAAACAGGGGTAAAAAGAACAAAAAGTTATGATACCGATTGACTTTGTTACTGCCTTGTAAGCTCAAATCACGGCTCTTACAAAGCAACTAAACAACATGCAAGGAGCATCGTCCTTTACAATAAAGGTGATGGAAGTTCAATACGACCTGTACGGGTATAACAAACACGACTCAACAGAGTGTTTCTTATTGGGAGCTGGTGGTACCAAACAGGTAAATTACATAGGTCAATCATAACAAGGTAATAACCTGTACTATAATACTTATAACTCGGGATGGAAAAACAATCTGAATTTTTCTTAGAGTAATAATAATGCAGGTGGCTAAGTAAGACTACAAAGACCTTTGGGATTCTAGCAAGATCGAATTGGAGCGATGGACAGTAAGATAGACAAGATGATGGAAGTGTTGGGGTCTAAACTAGCAGCTCAAGAGTAAAATTAGAAGAGGATGTTTACAAGCCAAGAGGAGAGTCAAAAGAGGATGGATGCCAAATATGACCATATCTTGAAGAATCATACCTCATTGATCCATAATTTGGAGGTTCAGGTAAGTCAACTTGCTAATACGTTATCTTCGAGAAATACAAATAGCCTCCTGAGCAACACTGAGGTCAACCCAAAGAATAGAATTATGGCCCTCACTCAAATAGAAAAAAGAAAGTCAACATGAGGAGAAAAACAGAGTCAAGAGAGAAGGAAAAATATTTTTGGAAGTCTTTCCAAGCGAACCAGTAAGTGAGTCGATTAGGGAACTTCAACTTGGACTTTCACATCAGATTTTTGCTCAGCTAAAGTCATCTTTAAGTTGAGTAGCAAGGAATTCCAAGGAGGTTGAGCTAAACTAGATGATGGATATAACGAATCAACTTCAAAACAAGATCATGTTAAAGGAACTAGTGGAGAAAAAAATTATCTAGTACACATCAGAAGAAATTCCACACATAGCACAAAAGAAAGAAGACCCAAGGGTTTTCTTCATTCCGTACAGTATAAATAGGATCGAGATAGCTAGGGCATTTGTGGGTTTGGGAACTGGTATCAGCATGATGCCCTACACATTTAGTTAGAAGTTGTGTTTAGAAGAGCCAGAACCCACTAAAATATTGGTGAAAATGGCCGACACAATAGTGCATCAGTCAAAGGGGATCATCAAGAACGTACAGATACAAATTGATAAGTTTATCTTTCCTGCAGATTTCTACACACTGGATATTAGAGAAGATGCAAAAACATTGATGGTTATTGGGCAATCATTCCTAGCTATTTCTCGGTCAATAATTGACGTGGATGTGGAAGAATTAACACTGAGAGTTGGAAAAGAGAAATTGGCTTTCAAGGTGTCCAAGAAAGGCTATCTTCATTTAGTATGTTTTCGTTTAGTTTGATTTTCATTGTTGTTCTTTTATGTTTGATGTTAATTTAAGGTAAGAATTGACTATTTTTTATATAGGGAGGAAGATGGAGCAACTTGGAGATTGAACTAGAGATCAAAGAGGAGAAGACAAGAGGATTGTATCTATTGCCAATTCCCACGATCATGGGAATTAATCCATGACAAAACACGAGGCTTCATTAAAATTAGAATTTTTGGACTATTAAAGGAGAATTAAGCCTGCATCTTAAAGGGAGACAAAAACATTCTATAAGAACACCATCCTTGAGTGAAGAACACATGTTTAGACCATAAAGAAGGATTGAAGTCAAGGATTATCATCAAGATTAGGGAAAATAACACATCATCACCAAAATTTCCAAATTTTGGAAAAAAAGAGAAGGAGTTTCCTTATTCAATTTTCTGTCAATTTTACTTCTTCTATTCTTTATAAAATGGTTTATTCGAATGTTGGTGATGTTATGGAGACTATGTTAGGCTGATTTAGTTTTAGGTATTACTTTTGAACTATTTTGTTAGAATTCCTATTTTATTGAATTGAATGAAATTGCCTTTGATGATTATTGATTTTATTTGTGTTCTTGCAATAAATCGAGAGAGTGAGTGAGATTAATTGTGTAGAATTGTACAATGAGAGTTGGTGACCTATAAACTTACAATCATCACATCAATTTATTAGTTAGAAGAGAGATCTTGGCGAGGTTAGTTGATCACCTATAGGATAGTTTAATAACTAGTTGAATCAGTATAGTCATTGGGTAGGTTTAGAGATCATCCAATTGATTCCCTTTAATTCGAATAGGGACAATTAATTACACCTTGAGAGAGGGTAATTAATACATTCAGAAATCTAGGATGAGACACAATTTGATTAATAAAATAAGAGGGAGAAGAAATAAGGAAAAAAAATAATCTCTAGTCTTTAGATTCTTGAATTCTGATTTTTCTACATTTTTGTATTATCTATTGCTTTTTGTTAGTCTTTCAATTTTAATTTAATTTTCTAGATTGTTTTCATTAAACAATTTCGTTTCTTAAACAAAGTTTTGTCTAAATTAAGTGGTTTCTGGGCATCAATACCTGTGGGATTGATATCCGCTTTTTTAACTACAGTTCACAACCGGTGCACTTTCAATTTTTAAGCATAAAACAAGTAGATAGGTTTTACCATTAACCGTGTACCTAGGGTTTTTGCCCTTTTTTCAAATCCAAAAATGACCTCGAACCCTAAAATAAATGGAAAAAATCACACCTGAGAAGCCTTTGTTATGATCATGCATCACGTTTGTGACTCTGGGTATTTCTCTTTTATCACGACCGTGACATGGGAGTCCCAATTGTGACATTGCCCATGCAACTCCATGCATGTCCAAATCTCTTATTCTTCACCTATCTAATTTCCAACACTAACAAACACATCAAACACCTCAAAAAGCATATAATTAAGAATGAAAACATGCTCTAATCCACACAAACACTTAAAATATAAATAAACACTTACATGAACACAATTCTAAGCCTATACACGCAATAATCATCTAATAAACACCTATAAACAAACTAAAATACCTATCCAAACATAGTATAAACTAAACCTATTGTTATAAATACAAGAAGTTATATGCAAAAGAGAAAAAAATAAACAAAATTTTAGGAAATAAATAATGAAACTGAAAGAATAAAGAAAAATATCTGGTTTAATTAGTATGAGCCAATTCTTCTCTATTTTTTTTCCTATTACAGGAAAAAACAAGATTTTAAATGATAAAATTCTTAAATTAAGTAAAACTCATCTAAGACACAAGAAATTTAATATGAAATATTGCTAAAAATGTATGTATAATCTACATCAACAATTAAGACAAACAATTAACATTAAAAGCATCAGTTTATGCTAATGCCCTTAAGAATCCAACATGGAAAATGCAAGTAGTCAACTTCTCTTATAAGTATACAAGCTAAAATTGGTCCTGAAACCTTAATCGTCTTATTAATGACTAAAGACAATGGAAATCTTTAGCTCCAACCAACCCATACCTATCTATGGTGCTTCATTATGACCAATCATATAGTTTTCTTTAAAGACATGGGTTTCCTAACTTTTCACTCCCTTAAATATGATCTATATTTAGGCTCCATAAATGAGCATCTATAAAATTACAACTTATAGGCTCTTATTTTTCATTAAAATTTTCTCCCCAATCCATAAATAAATTCCCTCTGAATAATAACCATAGGACTTTGATGCATGTTGAACACACTACAAAATAAAACCTAACTCTAAAAACCAAATTAGTGGTGAGTAGGGATCGTATCTACAAATAGTTTGTTTGAAGTTTTTGTAATGAATGAATCGATGTTTAGGATATAAAGGGATTTGGTTCGATTACATTAAGAAAATAAAGTAAAATTAGATTAATGAATGCAAATCAAATCAAACAATGCAAAATGATAAGATTGATGAAAGAGATCATAATCTAATTCTCTATTCGATCTCAGCCTATAAGAGTATAAGCAAACTTAATTGTCATGTTGTTCTCATATCTTTCTTAGAAACTATTAATCGTAGATTAACAATAAGCTCTGTTAACCCTAGCTTTCCCTTAAGTTGTATCTAACCAAATAATCTCTATAATTAGATCTAACTATCAAACAACCTAGAATAAGCTCTCAAGATTTATTTTGAGAACTACATTATAGACTAGGAAAATACGTTAGTCTAAGCATCAACTACACAAGCTCAGGTACCCATGCTATGTTATCCTTAATGATTCACAACCATTACTTTATCACAAATGAATCATAGTTACAAAGATTACGTATTGTATTCTAGATTCTGGCAATGGGTTCGTACATAAATAATCTATTGAAAGTATCTAAATCATTCATACATGAATACCCAAAACATTAAAAAATAATAAAATAAACAACTTTTAAAGAGAGAGAATGACACTATAAGATGAAAAGATGCCCAAATGTGTTGTTCAACCTCAATTTCCCCTTTAAACTGGAAGGAATAAGGTTAGATCCTTATAGATCTCAATAGGCCAAGTAATATGTGTAGTTTGTGATTTTGAAATCCTTCATACTTTGTTTGGTCGCCTAAACGTCCTTCTATAACAAAAACTAAGGTTATGTAATATAAACGATTTGTTACACGAGTGTGCAGCTAACTGTGTATATAACAGTTTCTCCTAATTTATATTTCTATATGATCTTGGTGAGCTACACGGTTAGCTATACAATCGTGTAGCTCACTTACACAAATGTGTAGGTACATACGTAACCGTGTAGGTTGTAGGAGTTTCTAAAATGATCCTACATGCTTCCAGAGAGTTACATGGTCCCATGCATTGCTGTGTAGGTTATAAGAACTTCATTTCCTTCATTTTCTTATCCCATCTTCACCCTAATTCGTCTCCTTCTTGTTCCACAAAGGCAAATAAGTTTAACATCAACAGGATGACTCCAAGGTTGTGCTTTTAGCTCATTTTAGTTCTTATGTTTCCAATTTGTACCTAACACAAAATATTAACCAAAATAAGTACCTTAAGCACATATAACATCAATCACTAAGCATTAGGGAGTAAATATATAATAAATCAAGCACTCATCAGACTTCTCACTATATAAAAGCATCTAACATTTCTTTCCTTCCATATACCATATATATATGAACCAAAGGCTATCTCTAACACCACCTTATCTCTTTCAGATAAATTCCTATTTGACTACATCTATGATAAGAACTCTAAACGGTTAAAAATATATTTATTAAGGTTTCATAACTCAATAAAGCCTTTCCAAATACTTGATGAGAATTTTCAATTGAAGAGTAGGGGAACCAATGTTTCAGAGATCTTCTAGTCAAGATTGTAATCCGGTAAGATATGCTTAAGCTCATCAGGATAATTTACCTATTAATTAGAGCTAAGTTGTTCTCATACTTTAATAATATTTGTAAATCAATTTAATAGTGTTGGCATAATCTATGTTTTATAGAGGTCCAACCTTGCTTCAATTAGTATATGAAGATAATTCCCCATTACCATCCTTGTACTTAAATTTCCTAGTTAAAATATGTCTCACTTTTTAAAGTTGAGTTAGAAATCATGAAAAAGAGGCTATGATCTTAATTTCCCATAAAATTTGTACATTAGAAAATTATATGGCATCTGCCTAACTTGAAGCGAGTTCTTACTCCATAGCAATCTCCAAAGTCTCTTCTCATAAATACTTTATAACTAATATTTATTAGGGTGACCATAAGCCCTTTTCTTTCACCGGCTTGAAATCTTTTTACTAACTAACCTTAGCAATATACTTTTCATTAAGACTCCCAACCTATAGGAACTACCTCAACATTTTTTCTATTAATTTAGTTAACCCTTTGAGGGAACAAATGAAAATAGTAGTATATATAGAGTGAATTTAACACTGATTTAACTAGTTATAACATCTTTATAGGTGATAATGCTATATTAAACTAATTACTTAGTTTCTTTTGTATCTTCTCAATCAAAGGGAGACACTCTCTAAATTAAAGCTTTCTAGTGGAAATAGGTAGCCTAAAGTAAGTGAAAGGAGGATGTTTGACTTGAAGTCTAGAGATTGATGAAAGCCAATTAATAAGCTAATGATCACTAGAATAAATGATAATGTGACTTTTACTTTTGTTGATATTAAAGCTATATATCATTCTAAAAACATGAATGGAGGCCACTAAGATGCTTATTGATATATCGTAAGCTCTTAAGAAATACATTAAATCATTAACAAATGAAAGGCTATACAAGTCTAGCTTTTTGTATAAACTTTCATACATAAGATGAACAAGTATGTGAGATAGAGTCTCCTTATCTTAGCCTTCTCTTTCCCATAAATGGTTGAGTTAGCTTATCATTGATTAAAACACTAAATGAAGTGGTTGATGTTGGATCGAAAAATAAAACATGCAAGATTTGGCTAAAACGGTATATTTCAAAACTTCTTTAGAAATCAAAACACAGTGGAAGCAAGATAACCAAATCAATATGCCAAGCCAGACATGATACGGTATATGGAAAATAATTATCATAAGAACAAGATGGAGATTATATTACCGACTCCTTTGCTACAACTTTAACTCCTCGTTATGCTATCCTCTCCTTCTTCTTGTATCCTCTCCTAGCTTTAGCCATGCTTTTGAATCCTTTCTTCTGTCAATGTATCCTCTCCTTGTTGTTATATCCTCAACCAATCCGATTTACCACTTGTTCTTCTTGGATAACTTAGTTAACAAGATCTTTTAGTGGGAAAGGAGAAGAAATATTTGGAGGAAATTTTTCTTAGAAGAAAGAAGCCAAAGATGAGACTCCTCTCAAGCAAATTTCAGCCAACACATGCAAGAAAGGAAAGAGAGTCCAAAAAATGCAAGAACACCTTTCTTATACCTTGTCAATTTCGGTTATGCATGAAAAGAAAGAAGAAATGGAAAGCGTCCAATACATCACTTCATTCTTTAATCAAAACATAAAGAAGCAATTAAATGAGAATCTTCTTATTTATTTTAAGATGGCTATATGAAAAGACCAATAACCTAAAATGACATGCCAATTTCAGTTTTCGTGATGAAAGAAGGAAGATGATGCACCAAATGCACATCTTTCATCTTTAATCAAATGAATGTTAAAAGGTTACATTACGTGCCATCATTAAAAGACAACCATTAAACCATTTAATGGTAAGATCATTACTCCATTTAATGAAGATAAAACATGATAAATACCATCTTTATTTAGCAATTAAATGCTAAATGTGTAGCTGCACATTCAGCCCTAATAAAACCAAAATTGCACCTTCCATTTCTTTAAGAATTTTGTTTTAATTTAATTAATCTAGTTAATCAAATTAAATCAAAGTGTAGCCCATTTCCAAATGTTCATTTAGGCTTCTAATTAATCATTAATTAGTGCAAGCCCAACATTCAATCATGGGCTTTAAAACCTCCATGTATATTTCTTACTTTGCTTGATAACCTTCCTTGCAACCAAGTGGAGAATCTTATTAGACTTAGATAATTCAAGCTCCAATAAGCCCATAATTAATTTAATCTCGTTAGAATTAATTCTAGCTTATTAACTAAATGTCATTCCACTAAAGACAATTAGATGAGTTCTTAAATTATTAAATATTATGAGAATACATATTTCAAATAAGATGTCCAATTGAAAACCCTATTATGAACCTTATTATAGCCATATGCACAACAAAAGGTAAAATTACCATTTTGCCCTTATATTGGTTTTTCCTCTAAATCTCCCGTTTTACTTTATATGGTGGTTGACACACAAGATCTTATCTTGGTGTTAAGACTTGATGGATAGCTTGTCCATCAAACTCCTGGCACCAGTTTAATCACCAATTTCCATAAAACATCTAGAAGTGATGATATCACCATAAACTCTTTATTTTAGTTAATAAGATCTTTTAGTGGGAAAGGAGAAGAAATATTTGGAGGAGATTTTTCTTAGAAGAAAGAAGCCAAAGATGAGACACCTCTCATGCAA
>JANQBM010000008.1:39651016-39662972 GCA_025594535.1 Erythroxylum domingense
TATAAATAAAATTTTAATTTTTAAATTATTTATTTTATTAAAATAACATAATTTTATTAATAGTTTATTAATAAATACTATATAAGAGATTAAATAAATATATTTAATTAAAATAATTTATCTTATTATCAGTGATTAAAATATAACTACATTAAAATTAACAACCAAACATGTTTTTGTTTTCTTATAAAAGAAAAACAGAAACAAAAAGTTGAAAAAGAAAATTGAAAACTACAATAGCAGAATTAGATAAACAGAGAAGGGAGATAATGATATCAAAAGGAGTCAAACTCAGAAAAGATAATGACTTCCAACAAGGCAATGTCTGATGACGGGAGGTTCGATCATTTGCGCTTTAAAACAACCAACAAGTGAAGCTTTTCTACGTAACTTGAGTCCAGCTGGTCAGAAAGTTCAGTGAGCTTAACAATCAACCGATCAAACATTTCGTTGACGGCTTCACTTTTGAAGTGTTTAATGAACATTCCTTCAAATGCCGCCCTCACATGCAACGTCCATTCCGGTATAAAAGCGGAGATCGGGCCTTCCAACGACGATGTTGAGTTCCTCAACTCGTTCATCTCAATGCTAAAGCAACCATTTTTCTCCACAGCCCTTTCTATCTCCTCTGGAGAGGCAGAATATATAGGTAAGTTGAAGTTGTGGATTTGGTCTTCACCAATTAGCCCCTACAAAATTGTAGAAAGAAGAAAGAAGATTCGATGAATTTAAGTAATAAAATACTTCTTGATCAAGACTTCCAATTTATTTAATCTTGTTAAGATTCGCCTACAGTCTTCTGTTGGTTCCGATCTCGATTTTAATTAAACTGCAAATGACTAAAACTGCGTTTGATTATTTTGATAGTAACTAGTTAAGGATTTAAATTGCATTTTATCATCCTAATCATGGATCTGCATTTGGTTATTTTGATAGTAACTAGCTAAGGATTTAAATTGCATTTTATATTCCTAATCATGGATGTTATTGTTATCGTATACGATGAGACTGCTTGAAGTTTTCAAGGGTGGTTTAAATAGTTAGGAAGTGACTTCAAGCATCTAGCTAAGGATTGAAATTGCATTTTATATTCCTAATCATGGATGTTATTGTTATCGTATATGACGAGACTGCTTGAGGTTTTCAAGGGTGGATTAAATAGTTGGAAGTGACTTCAACATTAGGTCCTCGATTAGAGTGATTTTCTAAAAACTTAATGCGTAAATTTTTTAGGTTTTAAGAATTAAGACTTAAAAATGACTATTAAGATCTATAACATAGCATGACTTTGAGTTGCTAACTTACTATGTATAATTTAACTAGAATGCATCCAATATTTTTAGTTCATATGTATTTCAAAAATTCATTTTGTGTTAAAAAGTAGTGATTGCGAAATCATCCTAAAAGAAAAAAAAAAAAGTGTCGAGGCTAGTAATGTTTCCTACATTGGCTACAATCACTGCACATAGCACAAACAGTTCAATATTTAAAACGTTGATCGAGACCCTTAAGTTCTTTTGAAGCAAAATTGAAATTCATATTACCCAAAAGCCTTTCTTACCATGAAAATGATGGCTTAACATTGACTTACCTCTTGGGTCATTTCCATGAAGATCGTTGCCATACAGTCATACATCAGACCAGATGGAGACCGAGAAAAAGGCATTCCAAGTGGAAAACCCGGCATTATTATCGCCATCATCCCTCCTACCACAATCTCTTTAGCCCTAGAGTCCAGATAATTTTCCATGTCGCGGGCAAATTGACATGCATATGCATTTAATACGCAATGTGGAGCACCTGAATAGTGAATTCTTCCCTTGTTCCATGCTGGGGAGTTGTGGTCTAGGAGCTCTTCGGGTACTCTTGAGAGCCAGTGAAGTGCTATAGAGGAATAAGCAAATTGAAGAAAACAATTAGGAAATAATCGACCATGAAAAGACCCTGGAACACCAGCCGCAAAATAACTCTTTTCCACGGGAAGAGACGTGAAGAGGGTGTTAAAATCATTGGAGACCATGTCGTTAAAGAAGACAAAGAACTTTGGCACCGAAGAATCAGGGCTCTGGATCTGAAATTTCTTTTCGATTGTATCCACCATGTTTTGCATGGCAAAGAATGTGTTAGGTCCGACTGCACATCCAAAATCTGAAATGCAAATTGTGTTGGAAGTAGAAGAGAGGGACTTTACATCCAACTTCTCCATAATGACTTCATTGATGCTATCGTTAACAAGATCAGCTGCAAGTTTCTGTAAATTTCAGGTGATGGATATTAATTAAGTTGCAAGTGTCCTTTAAATATTAAATCTAGCTAATCAAACTATCATGGTGTAGCTTAATTTTTTTCTGCGAGCAGGATCAAGTTCAGGCCTCCCGGGCTACGGGGTATTAGCAGCCGTTTCCAGCTAAAAATAATTCGATCTAAATATATAATAAACATCTAATTCTCTTAGGATGTTGGATCATGTAATATCTATCTTGACAAGAAATTATCGACATAATAAAATATGTATTACAAGCGTAAGGACTATAACTCAGTTAAGTAGAGCACTTCGATAATAATGAATTATTTAAGTTTAAATTCAATTTAAGTGGATTTTTGGGGGTGGTGGGGGGTGGTGGTGAGTTTTTCGTGGAAGCTTATCTTCCGTTTCTTTTTGGCTTAAACTATAAATATCTAACATAAATCCATAACATTAGATGTTAATTTACCTGTTCTGCATAAGGTATAATGTGGGGTCGACTATCTTGAATGGAGAGCCTTAATTAAGACGTATCCAGATCAAGAATTTATTTAATGACATAGTGGAGCATAGATCCCTTTTTGTTATTGACCAAAATGGAGTATATATGCGTCAAGTAGCTTTAAACTTCAAAATAAGTGGCCTAGGCACAAATGTTGCATTTACAATTGCCAGTCCATTAAAGTTTTCGCGGGAACACTGCTCTTTTTCTACTTTTTTGGATTTGACTTGGGGAATATGTTATCTAGAAAGAAGCTTGAAAGCAGAGATAAACAAATGGAGGCCTAGTGGGGCTGCTAGGTTTATGCATGCTGCCTATTGCCTAGCACGTAGCTATGGAATCTTTGTGGACAAAAATTAACGAAGAAATCATCTTCGTAAACAAATAGCACTTTATCAAAACTGCATTCAAATTGATATTTAAGGAAAAAATAAAAAAAAATGATGTCTGATTAATCGACATATTTGAAAGTTTAAAACCCTTCTAAAACTATTTATATGTCTAAAAGATAATGAATATCCGATGGTTTGTGAATTTAAAGTTCGTTGCTATATGAGTATGAGCTATTCTTGTTCTTGGGTTTTGGTTTGGTATGATAAAAACGCTGAGCAACTGATCACGATTTCTGAGCTTGTCAGATAACTAATGGTCCATTGAAACAATTAATGTCATTTACTTGAAGAACAAACTCCTCTCCATCTTCAAGCCCCAGCATTATCCCATATATGGAAGGGGGGAAGACGTCGAAAAAAAAGAAAGAAAAGAAAAAGAAAGCCGAAGCTATAAACTTTACCGGCAACAAAAAAGAAAGCCGAAGCTATAAACTTTACCGGCAACACTTAATGAGCAAAGAATAAGCACCAACTAGTCAACTACACCCATCAGATGATATATATGTAAACATAAGTACTTATATATATGTGTGTGTGTACCTGATAATAGGAATTATTAGCGTAGCTATAGTTTCCTTTCCCACCGTTCGGAGCGACCGTTGTTGTTGCCATATCTTTAATTCGTCTATATAGTGTTATGGGATGAGAGGCAAGCGAACTCCATATTTATAGAACAGGGGAAGGCAAGCATATATGTAGGTGTCGTACCATCTCACGTGATGCATGTTACCTTTGATTAGCAATGAATTATATAATTTTATCCATCGCAAGTGTAGGTTACAAAATTATGGCTGATCTTTTCAGATTTTTACTGAGCCTAGAAACAACTTGACAATTATTCAATGGCAAGTGGCAACATTTTATTGTTTGACGACGTGGATAATGTTCCTTTTCAACTTAAAAATTGAGACTTGGTATTTGATTCTCCGATGAAGATATGTTAACCGACGAAGTGTTGTTTTTTGATTAATCTTTAAGCAAAGTTTCCGTATATATAAAATCTAAATGTCTGGATAAAGAAGGGAAGGTAATAACTTTATTTATAAAACATAAAGAAGGGAAGCTAATAACTTTAAATGTGTATGCTAGTGATATGGTCTTAATACGAGATGAAGTTACAAAAATATTTGGCTACAAGTTTGAAATAAAGAGTATAGGGTAATTATTTTTTTGCTGAGTTAAAATAGAAAGATCAAATTGAGAGTTTTTTCTTTTATAACAAAGGTATATTTGTAAGATCATTTTGAAATGTGAAGGCTTACTTGCAAACTTATAGTAATACCAATATAAGAGAATTACAAGTTTGGAAAAATTTCCAAATAAAACTCTAACAGACACGGGTTACTATTAGTAATTAGTTAGAAATTAATTTATTTATCAGATACAAAGATTAAATATAACCTCTATTATGATTTTTGTAAGTTAGTTCATGCATGTAGCAAGTGAAGAATACGTAGATGCAACAAACCAAATATTATGATACTTAAAAGAGGCTCAAAAAAGGGTATTTCTAAAGTATATGTTTACAATTACTAGTAGTAAATATCTTTATGTTATCTAATCTAACAAAGAGAACGATATATTTAAAGGTTATGATATATTTAAAGGTATGGTTAACTAAAATAAAATTATCAATCCAAAATATCAAGACAAAGCAATAAAGAAACTTAAGCAACTAATTGATAAACAAGACACATAAGTAAATTTGGCTTATACAAATTTCTAAGTTTTAAAACAAATTCATTGAACTTTCATCCATAATAGAACTTTCATAAAATATTTGGTACGCTACATAAATTCATCCCTATGTTGTTTCAAACTTGTTTTTTTTTTCCATTATTCACTAACATTAACACAGAACAACAAATAGCGACCCATTACACAACCAAAATTAACCCTAAAAACTCAATCCATGCAAACAAAACCAACGACCATGAAACCATTTAACAACACAAAATGAAGAAAAAATAATGCCAATAGCAAAGACGACCAACCTTGACAATGAAAGTAAAGACGACAGATGGACGGATGGATGAACAACTCATAACGGTCAGAGATGGAAAAAAAAAGAAAAAGAAAGGAAAACAAAGAACAAAGATGACAAAGAAGAAAAGAAGGAGGGGTTGTCTATCTATTTAATTGGAAGGAAAACGATGACATTTCTTTTCAATTTAAACGACGTCATTTTCTTTCCAATTTAAACGACAATGACCTTAGCTTTAATTTACCAATGGAGATTCTTTTCGTCGATAAATTCCATTAGGAATTTTAATCGAGGACTATTGGCGCCTATTTTTATGACGAAATTCACTAATCTATTGCTAAATTTTGTCAACAAAGTTGGCAACACAATTTTCTCTTCTTTTAAAGATGGATTTTTTCTTCCATCTTTAATTTACTACAAAAATTTTTTGTGGGTAATTTTCTGTCATTATTTTGTAATTTTCTTGTATTGTAATTGTATCATTGACTCTCACTTTAGTTGACAATTCTTTGGCCTCTCTCCAGCTTTTACTAAAATACACTAATCAGGAAGAGAGAAAGGATAATCTAAACGAGACAAATATAAGAGGAAAGAAAACTGATGTAAATGCATTGCACGAGAATTCACATGTACTGACTGAGGCAAGAAAGACAATTGTAAATGTGGAGTCAGACAAGAAACAAATACTTGAGCAGTTAGTAAACTCTCAAATAGAAGATGCAAGTGACAAAATGATCCCTTGTGAAGTTGTAGATGGAAGAGATCCAACCTCGACCTTATAAGAAGATTAGCTAAGAGAAAGGGAAAAAATGAAAACAAATGGACTTTCCCCAAGCTGGTAGTCCTGGTATGGAACACTAGAGGGTTCAATGACCCTCTAAAAAGATCATCTTCACACTAAAATAAAGTCCCTTCTTTTACATTAAGGACTCAAAATTTTGGGTTTAAATGGAAATAGATTTCTGGTTATCAATCTCATTACAATGGCAGAATAACATATCTCTATAACTTAGACTTGATTGAAATACAAGCAGCATTAGAATTCACTTAAAATGTTAGATTGGAGGTAAGTTTCCTACATTTGAGTTAACTCTAATATATGCCTCCAATTTTTGATTCCAAAGGGAAAAATTATGGTCAGATTAGCAACATATTTAAGCTAGTACAAAATTCTTATTCAATTATTAGATATTTCACTTGCACTCTAAACTCTAATAAGGTTAAAGGGGGAAGGAGCTTTATTTTAAGATCCAACAAACAATTAACCAATCTTTTCCAAAAGGTTAATTTGGTATATCTAATTTCAACTAAAAGGCTATTAACAAAAAACAAGGAGATATCCTTTTCTGGAAGAAGCTTGATAGAGAAATTGTTAACCAAGCTTACTAATTATGTTCTCTGATCATTCATACTTGCTTATACAAAATATTGCAGAACTTAGGAGGGATGGAGCTCCATTTAGGTTCTTTAATGGGGTTACAAAACTGTAAGGCACCATAGAGTTAATGTAAGATGTTGGAATCAACAGGTACAAGGTTATAAAGCTTATTGGTTAATGATAAAATTGAAGCTAGTAAGAAATGCATTAATTGAATTTGTTAAGATAAAAAAGCAAAGTCTCACAATCATTAAACAAAAGTTGAAAGAAGCTCAAGATATAAGCTACTCTTCTCATAATACAGACATTAAAATAGCTAAAATTTAAAAGCTAGAGGAGTGCCAGGAATCTTTGACATTTCATAATTCAATCCTAAGGTAAAAAACAAGAATGAACTAGTTGAAAGATGGGAACTCTAATAGAAGTTTTTTCCACTCATCCCTACTCTCTAGGAGGAATTAAAAAAAATTCAAAACTTTAAGATAACTTGGGAAACACTAGATCAGAGTAAAGTGACCTGTAGGATTCTGGCAGGAACCACTTTATAAAGTTGATGTTATTAGTTATTACTAATCATTCCATCTTTACTGTGAAAACTATCGTTAATGGCACACTTAATCAGGCTTTGAGAGACTTAATGGCAACTCCTTACATAACTCAGGAAGTTATGGAAGTCATGTTGAGCCTGCTCCACTTAAAAGCACCTGGGTTTAATGATTTTCATGCTTGGGATTTCCAAAGAACTTGCTATGTTACTAGAACTCTATTCACAAAACTTGTATTGGAATCTTTTTTAACTACCAAAATGATCAAAGAGGTTAATCATACTTACATTTGTCTCATACCAAAGAAACAAAACCTACCTCTTTAGCAAAGTTCAAACCCATTTCCTACTGCACCATAGTTTATAAGGTCATTTCAAAACTCCTAGTGACAAAGCTTAAATATGATCTTAAGGAAGTCATAAATCCTACACAGGAGACTTTTGTCCTAATGAAGTCATAAATCCTACACAAGAGTCTTTTATCCCTGAAAAGAATATAGGAAACAATATTATTATCTTATAAGAGTTGTTAAGGTAATACAATGCAAGCAAAAAATCCAAAGTTTCTTAATAAAGATTGATTTTTTCAAATTATTTGGTACAATTATCCAAAGTTACATTTAAAATTGCCTTGAAGTGATAAGGATGCCCATCAATTTCATAAATTGGAAAATGGAATGTATTTAACTCCCTCCTTAAGAGTCCTTTTCAATAGGATACCCATACAATCCTTTAAAAAAGATAGGGGAATAAGACAAAGGGACCCCTTTTTCCCTTATCCTTTCACCTTAGCAATGGAATATCTATTCAAATTAATTTACAAACTCACTAATTGTAATGGCGGATTCTCATATGATCATAAATGTAGAGGAATTAAGCTAACTCACTTGATCTATGTAGATGATCTTATGCTGCTCTGTGGTGCAAACACTCAATCCACAAATATCTTACTAAAATATTCTGCAATTGTTTTCAAAATGGTCTTGACTTAAATTCAATGTTAAAAAAATTAAAACGTACATTTCTTCAAATGTTAGGAACCAGGATGAAATCACCACTATAGGACTAGCATTGCGCACTCCTTTTAACATCTTCGTTTATAGTGAATAAGAACCTCAATGCCACTTAGAACACTTATAAGTATAATAAATAAGGATCTAAAGGAAGTTTAAAACTAAAAATAGCTAAATTTATCATGTTGATAATAACAAAATGGTTTACTCAATCAACATGTGACAATGAATGCTCAAATGTTTAAGAACATCTAGAAATTTTTGTAAAAGACTCTTAAATGCTTATTGATGTAATAATGAATGAGAAGACATGTATTTAAATGGTTTAGTATTCATACTAACCATTAGAGCCAAAAACTAGTAATTTCAACAACTAGTTATAAAGTACTAGCTTACTAGTATAGCATGTATAGACTCCCTAGCTGTTGAAACATTGGTCAACTAATCAAACATATTAGTTGACCAATATGTCCCTAATAGCCTGTCGCTAACTATCAAATAATAAATTCCTAACTACCAAACTATCAAGCAAATGGTGACCTAGGGTTGAACAACAAGGAGTTGGGATGCAAATGCTATTTCAAATGTTGCAAACAAAAGAAAACAAAACACCCTGAAATGATGAAAACGAAATAACTAAGATGTAATAAATGTAAACAAAAAACAAAACACAAAGAAAATTTAGAAATGACTAATAACAATGGTAAAGAAGTGGTTTGGAGATATCTTCGAGATTTTGGGATGTTCATTGATCCTTGAATTTAATTAGAAGGTACTCTCATCATGCTGTTTGTCTATGGACTCGATTAAGCTCTTGAACCCTTAATTTATTTAAAATAGGTAAAAATAATAAGCTCTAGAAATGCCCCAATCTCCACTATAACCTAGAATAGGCTCTCTAAGTTTAATAGTGAAGACGTATTAGGTACTAAAAAATAACTAACTTAGGCCACCTACTCATAAGCTCGGAAGGTGTAACCTAAAGGTGTAAGATCCTAGATTAGTTGATTAAGTATTTTGACAAATTCAACTAACATGTTGCTACTTTTGGGAATTACTATGAACTATTACATATCATATGCTCAACCCTAGCCTTTGGATCGGAAAGTTACCTAAAGGGTGATCAAGCCTATAAGCAACTCCTAATTCATGACATTTATCCTAAATCCCAAACCAACATAGACCTACAAGTATTAATTTAAAGACAAGTTTAACTCCATTCTCACAATTTCCATCCTTTCATCCTTATAATATCTCCAAACCCTTAAGTAGTAGTCTAGACACATTGTTCATATTAAGCAAAATAGACATTAAATAAATAAAACTCATACTTAATTAAATACAACCAAGACTAGAATTATAAATGAAGTAATAAAAATCAACATTTAGCACTAACTTAATAGAAATCAAAACTTTTTATAATAACAAATAACTAATTATAACCCAAATTGCAAAATCTAAACTAATTGTATCAAAATAAAAATTTCAGTACACATAACTTACCCAAATTAATTGATCAGAAACCTAAAAGAATGCATCAATCCTAACTATTGAGCACAAATTAATCAAAAGCATCACAAGTAAGCAAAAACCCATAACATAAACCATTAAACATTCAAATACCTAATAAAATCATATATGAAAAAGTCACATAAATAAACTCAAATAACCAAGATTAAAGCTTGAAAATTGAAGGAATAAACATCCATTGATATAACATAAAGATTCCTTACAAAATCTATAAATTTCAACTATAAAATCCATCAAACATTCATTCTTAAACGTTATTGAACATGTAAAAATAAGATTAGCACTAAGAAAGGTTTAAACTAATGGAATGAATATGAAAATAAAGCATTGAAATTGAAAGAGAACAACTAAGGTTATGGAAAGTAACGAATGACCAAAAGACTATAGCTGAAAACTAATGAAAAAACTAAGGAAAATGGAGTAAAAAAATGTTGTAGTAGTCTCTACGGTGGAGAGCCTCTTTTAGAAAGCTAGCTCTAAGCTGCCACCTTGCCAAGAAAGTGTTCAAACCGTAACAAATATTTCTCTGCTTCTTGCCTCTCTAAAAATAACCCCAACCAAAGACCCTCTTTCTGAGCACCTCTCTTTTCTATCTTTCTCCTCCACGCTATTGTTCTCTTTATCATTCTATTTGATTTGATGAATTAATATACAGTTCCATCTATAATACTATTCATGCCCCTTTTGACCCTCATCTCTTCTGCTACTGTTATGTTATGATTTTATCAAAATGTCTTGGCCATCTAAAGTGTTGTTTTGTTAAAAACCTATGTAAAATGTCAGCATTTCATAGGACATACAGACGTCATCTGCGTTTTTATGCTCCTTGATCCACCTGTCGCATGCATTTCATCTTTACATTATAGCTGTGTGTTTGCTTTTCTGTGCTTTAGGAACTTGTGTTTTTGTCTTTTTGACTGGTGTATGAAACACTTTGTTTACATGAAACAATGCGTGAATAGCAAAAACCTGTTGCTTCCCTTGGCTGTGTCGTTCTTTTAGCATAGACTGCTCCTGTCTTGGCTGTGCTACATTTTACTCCTTCATCTGCTATCATTTTGATACTTTTTGGTAGGTGCTTAATTGATTATGGAATTATTCCATAACACTTAGTGACTATTGATATGAAATTGCTTAAGATACTCATATGTGACTTTAGGCACAATTCAAAAGCAAAAAAGTTAAAGTGAGTCAAAAGCACGATATTTGTGCCATTTTTTGAAGATTAATTTTCACTTCTCTTTATAAAACAAGATGAAGAAATCAAAAGACAAGAAAATTAAAAAAAGAAAAAAATGTAAATAACCACTGGAAGTAGATGAAGGCAGCTGGAAGGAAGCAGTCCATGACCAAAACGACGTAGCACAGATAGGAAGCAACAATACAAAATAGTAACGTAACAGATGGGAAGCACAGAAGAATGTAGACGCCTGTATAAAACACAGATAGTGTCTGCGTTCAAGAGAGAAGTTTGTAGGGTTAAAAAGATTTATGAACAGTAAGGTGGCCACAAATGTTTATTTGTCATGTCACACGAACAGTAGAAAAGAGAGAAGAGAGTAGTAGTGTGGAATAGAGCGGAGGCGCAGTGAATAAGAGCTACTGTAGGTCTTCAGTAGGGTTATTTGAGTTGGTTAAAGCATTTTCTTTAGAGAGACCCATGGAAGGCTAAGTTCTCGACACCAATTCAGAGGTGATATTAATGTAGACAACCTAAGTTAAGTGCATTTTACCATTTTATTTGTTTCTTTCTCTTATTAGAAATTGATTGTGTTATCCTATGTTAATTGATTTGGGTTTTGTGTATGGATAATCAAATTTTTGTTAGTGTTCAGTTATTTGTGTATGAACCCATTAGGTATTGTGAAAAGATGATATTAATGCGCTCATTGTATCGTTTATTTGAGAACTCATTGCTAGAATTTTGATGTAATTCGTAATTGTTATGTTGAAATTCATGTGTAGCGACTAATGATTTGTATCATTAGGGATAACATGCCCTAGGTTAAATGACACACGTATGTGGTTGTTGCCTTGTTTAATTAGTTTTCCTAATTCGTAATGCTACTGCCTAATTAAATATAGAGATCGTATCCTAGGTTATTCGATGGTTAGGTTTAATTAATAATCGTATCTTGATTAAACAAAATATAAGGGAAAACTCGGGTTAATTATTAACCCACGATCAATAGTTACTAGGAGAGGTTAGAGAACAAAAAATCAATGAAATATGCTTAATTAGGGTGTAGACCGAGATTGAACCAAAGAATCAGGTCCCTATCGAATTCTCCTTTTTTTATCATTTTTGGCATGTTTTTTTTAATTTATTTTTATTAGTTAGTTTCATTTTATTTTCTTATTCCAAAAT
>JANQBM010000008.1:39716804-39730978 GCA_025594535.1 Erythroxylum domingense
GAGTGAAGTGATGTGACACGCCACCCTCGCAGGGCACGGATTCGGATATCACCGTTGATATCGGGTTCGGGTCCAGTTGGGAGTGGGGTGTTACAACACATACTAGTCTTAATTCATTATTGTTCCACCAATAACGATCGACCAGGGACAGTTTAGAATAGTATTATGATGTTTGTGGTTTTACTATCAAGTCACACCCTTGATGATATAAGCCTAATACTATTCATGAAATGTAAATCACATTACATAAACAATATACAAGCATATATAAAAAATACCTCATAACATATTATTAATAAGTTAGAATGTCAGTACAAAAGTCACATATGACCATTGGCCTAAGGCACACTACTAACACCTCATAGATAAGTTGAGCAACTTGATTCAGAGATCGAGAGAATACTGTGGAGATTACGAAGAGAAGTAAGAATAACTTCAAAAGTAGAATCAAAATTGGAATATGAAGAAACGATGGCTAATCCTAGAACATTGAGAGAGTTAGCTGCACCAGACTTAATGTAAAGACCTTTATGCATTACATTTCAAAATTTTGCTGAGCATGTTTCTTTTGAGTTAAAAGTCTGGATTAATACATTTGTTACCCAATTTTCATGGTCTTACAGTTAAGGATGCACATAAGCATCTCAAGGAGCTCGATGTGTTTTTTTTGAGCATGAAGCCTCCTGGGGTGACAGATGAGCAAATCATATTGAGGGCCTTCCCGTTATCACTGAAAAATGTAACAAAAGATTTATTGTTTGATTACCTACTAAGAGTGTGAATTCTTGGTTAGATATGTAGCGATTGTTATTGGAGAAATATTTTTTAGCATCAAAGACAACAAGTATTCA
The DNA here is from genome assembly GCA_025594535.1 of Erythroxylum domingense. Classification (NCBI taxonomy): domain Eukaryota; kingdom Viridiplantae; phylum Streptophyta; class Magnoliopsida; order Malpighiales; family Erythroxylaceae; genus Erythroxylum; species Erythroxylum domingense. Next base: position 39,717,656 of record JANQBM010000008.1, read on the forward strand.
GGAGGAGATCTGTGGCATCGAACATTATAATAGAGAGTCTCTTTACGAGTACTGGAAGCATTTTAAGAAGTTATGTGCCTCCATACCACAATATTCTAAAGCAACTTCTCATCTATTATTTCCACGAAGTATTACTATTGATGGAGAGGAGTTGGTTGATACAGTGAGTGGCGGGCACTTTATGAGAAGACTCCCATTGTTGCTAGAATTCTACTTGAGCGGATGGCCGCTAACACTCAATAATTCGACACTCACACTAATATTCAACGAGTAAGTGAGGTAAGTACTTCATCTATTGAACATCATTTAGATGAGCTAACATCTTTTGTTAGGCAGATTGCAGTTGGACAGGCCCAGGTAAAAGCATGTGGAGTATGTTTGAACACGAGCCATCTAACTAATGAGTGCTGGACACTACAAGAGGGGAAGTATAGAGTATACGTATGCTATAAGAGGGAACTTTTCAAAAAAATACAACCTGTACTTACAGACTTATAACCCAAGCTGGAAGGAACATCCCAACTTAAGTTATGGAGGGAACAGGCAGTATAATTACTTCCAGAATCCGTCACAAAGAGCACAAAAATTTTAAACAAGGCGATAAGGAGCATAAGGAGACCTTTCTTACAGTTCAGGTAATTCTCTGGGTGAACTTATCAAGACACTTACTACAAACAGTCTCCAATTTCAATAAAGCATACAACAGTAACTGCAACAGTTCTAGTAAGAGACAAAATCAAGTATATAAAATGTGGAAAACTAATTGGGTCAACTGACTTGTTGCAATTAAGCAAGCACCAAGGTACACCAAATTCCTCAAGGAACTGTGTACATATAAGAGGAAACTGAGGGGTGATGAAAAAGTGATGATGGGTGAGAATGTGTCCGCAATTTTTAGAAAGAAGATGCCTTCAAAATGCCAAGATCTAGGTATGTTTACCATTCCTTGCAAAATTGGTAACACTGTGATTAATAGAGCTATATTGGATTTGGGATCTTCAATTAATGTGATGCCTCATTCAATTTACATTTCCTTGAATTTGTGTCCTTTGAAAGAAACAAGTGTTATCATACAATCGAAAGACCGCATTAATGCTTACCCTGATGGTGTAGTTGAGGATTTTTTTAGTCAGGTGAATAAGTTAGTGTTTCCTACAGATTTTTATGTTGTTGATATGAATGATGACACTTCATACAACCTAATACCTATCTTATTGGGAAGACTGTTTCTCAATACGACTCAAACTAAGATGGATGTTCATGAGGGTACTATTACAATAGAATTTGATGGAGAAAGTGATTCATTTTATTATTTTTGATTTCATAAAACATCCTTATGATGATCATTGTGTTTTCTTTTTTGGTGTAATTGATCATATAGTGTAGGAAATGTTTAAATTAAGTTACAAGGATCATTTAGAAATAGTCTTGACTGAGTAAATGGAAGCAGAAGCCAATAATGATGTTGAAGTGGGAAAGAGCTGATGGAAACAACAACTGTTTTGGAATCATTGGAGAATTCTCTAAAAAGGTATGATGGCTTCTATGAAATTATTTGAATCTCACCAAAAGTTATTACCTTCTGATGTGTAGGTGCCATAATTAAAACTGAAGCCACTCCCCACCAACCTCAAGTATGCCAATTTGGTGGATAAACAAACTCTCCCAGTTATCACTTCGGTGAAATTGACTTTGAATCAAGAAGAAAGGTTGGTTCGAATGTTGAAAGAGCATAAGAAGGTCAACAAGTGGATGATCACAAATACCTAAGGAATAAACCCATCTATATACATGCATCTCATTTTGTTGGAGGAGGATGCAAAGTCCATGAGGCAAGCTTAGCATAGTCTGAATCCTCCAACGATGGAAGTTGTGAAGAAGGAAGTGCTGAAGCTTCTCGATGCCGGAGTTATTTACTCGATCTTCAATAGTAAGTGGGTAAGTCCTATTCAGATGTTTCCAAAGAAGTCTGGAATCACTGTTGTGACCATTAAGAAGGTGAGTAGGTTCCCACTACAAACCAAGTGGCAAGTGTGTATTGACTATAGGAAATTAAATTTCGTAACTTGTAAAGACCATTTTTCCTTCCCTTTATTGATCAGATGGTTGAGAGATTGACTGTTTATCATTATTATTATTTTCTGGATGGCTTTTTAGGTTATCTTCAGATCTCGATCGCATCGAAAGATTAGGAAAAGTCCACCTTCATATGCCCATTCAGTACATTCACTTACCGAAGGATGCCTTTTGGATTATGCAACACACCCTCCACGTTCCAAAGATGTATGGTAAGCATTTGTTCTGAGTATAAGATCATAGAGGTATTCATAGATGATTTTTGTGTTTATCATTCTTCTTTTGATGAATGCCTTAAGAATCTTACTATTATCTTGGAATGATGTATTGAAATTATCCTTATGCTGAATTTGGAAAAATGTCATTTTATGGTAGATTAAGGTATAGTTTTAGGGTATGTTATATCTGCTAAAGGTATTGAAGTAAATAAATCTAACATTGATCTTATTTCTTCTTTACCTTACCCCTTAACTGTGTGAGAAGTGCATTTTTTCTTGGGCATGCAAGTTTTTATCATCGATTTATTAAAGACTTACATATACATACATACATACATATATACATACATATATATGTATATTAATAATTATATATCATAAGCTATTATATGGTTTGGCTCAAGATAAAAAATGATTTAATAAGATTTCAAGTTGATGGGCCTAAACCATCTAATTAGGTATGAGCTATTATATATGTAAAAATCCTACTCTTATAATTCTAACTTATTATGTGCAAATTAAGAATAAGCACTATGTACAAATAAGTGTGGAGCACATGAGTTTCTTTTTTGATATCTCATCATTGAAAAAGGTAGATAACCTATACTAGGAGGACCAAAAGTTAAAAGGAGCCGCAACACCTAAATCACGTATATTCCAATATATTCAAATACACTTTTGTAGTCAAATTTATTTTAAATAATTTTAAATAATTAATTCAGGTATATATTATAGATTTAATACCCCTTGACAGATGTCGCAACCCACACCCACTAGATGAATTTCCTAGCAAAATAACATGCATTATGATCAAAGGGTCTCCTAACGTTCAGTAGCTACCCATTTCAAAAATGATTTTAGAGCAAATATTGAAGTGTCAATTGTTTAAAGAACCATTAAATGTGAAAGAGAAATCAAGATTTACATGTTTGTAACCAAATAATTTTGAAATTCACTTACAAATAATTTTGAATGTTTCATTGTATAATTTATTTATATATTCATTTATAGGCATGGGTTATTAAGTTAATAGTATAGCTTGAAATGAGTTTGTTATTATAGTTCTGTTTGAAATAGAAGTGAAATTTATATAAAAAAAAATTCTTAGTTTATTAGTTAAAATAATTACCTACTCAATATGATGACTTAAATAGTGTATATACTACTTATCTTAATAAGAATTAGAGTTTGTTATATAAATAATAGAAACAATATTTTATTATGAGAAATTAGTGTGAGTAAAGTTGTTTATTAAAGGGAAAAATTCACAAATTGGTCCTTTAACTAATGTGTGAGTTGCACAAAAGTCATGTAATGTTTTTTCATATCTAAGTAACCTTAAACTTTTCAAAACTTTTTTTAACCTAGCTCTTCCAAGAAATTTCAATTTATGCAACACGCTTTGCCCTGATGGTGTTAGATTTTTTAGAATGAATGAAAAGAAAGGTAATTTTGTTATTTTGCTACCAAAAAATAACAATATGTTAATAACTCAACATTCCTTTAAATAAAACATCTGTAGCTAAATTCTCCATCACATGTATCTTCCAGCATTTTTCTTTACTGTCGATCTACAACATTTACATAAGTGTAAATCTCTACGGTAAATATCAAGCTTTTGTTTCTCTCTAATGTCCATCTCTAAGCTCTTGATTTGATTAAGGTACCTCTATCTCCTACATTTCATAGGCATTATTGGTTTTGTTTCTTAGTGTGAGTTCATTTAGGTTTTTTTGATTAGCATGGATTCATCTATTGTTTCCTGCTAATTTAACAACTACTTGCTGCTAACCCCAAATCACCATTGCTTGGTTGATGCTAAATCAACCATTACTGTAATCATATTCCAAGCATATATGATTTTGTGCATACATATGTAATTGTTAATAGGGATGGAAATAAGGGGCTAGCCTGGCCTAACCCATTGCCAATGGGCCAGGCCCAAATTGACTGAGTCGTAGGCTAAACCTTAGGCTTGTTATGGAGAAAAATCTAGAGCATCAGGCTTGGTCTACCCAAGATAAACCCAGCCCAACTCCCATCTCTTATAAGTAAAAAAATGTTATTTTGCTAAAAATGTTGTCATTTTTCATTTTGGTTTCTTTAAAAAAAGGACTTGAGTAGCTTGAGGTTGGGCCCAGGCCCTAACCTGACTTGGCCCATTGCCATGCTTATTTTTATAATTATTGTAATAGCCAGTTTCTAAAACAATACTGAGGGTTTGAGTCTTACACTATTGAGTCACATAAGTTTTATCATTGAGAATTTATGAAATGCATTTCCTACATATGCATATCATTAGTATACACACATGAATTTTGATTTTGTACACATTGCAAGGATAGTATATGCACTCAATTGACATATTCCGGGGTATGAAAGATTTAAAATGATTATTAAGTATTATTTATGTCTTAAATTTTGGTTTGATGGATTAAAATTAATAAATTGGAATTAATTGATACAATTGGTAGATTGATGAATTAATATGTACATTTGGACTAGGAAAAATGTCAAATGGTAAGACAAGTTGAGACATGGCAGTAGAAATAAGTGACACGTGGCATTAAGATTTAGTGACACGTGGCTTAGATAATTGGGTAACAAATGGCTTAAAGATTGAATAAAAATGGCTTAGAGATTAAGTGACAAATGGACTAAGTATTTAAATGACGTTTTGCAGATTAAGTAGAAGACATGTAGCTTGGTTCGTTATATGACAAGTGTCATAACACTTACCATACACCTACAACCTATAACACCCACACGCAAGATATAATCATTTTCTCTTTCATTTTTGCTACATCTTATCATCTTCTTCTTCCTTCTCTCAATTTTGACACTCACATAACCCTCTCAACGTTTGAGCTTTTTCCAAAATTCTACACTTTGCCACTCTAATATTTTGTTGAATTCATCTTGTTATTAAAACCCAACCTATTCCACCTTGAATTTGTGATGATCTTGCAAGCTTGGAGGGCTAGGTTAACTTGATGAATTGAGGAGACTTTTAAGCTAAAAAAGTAAAGTGTTGTTCTTTATGACATACTTTAATAGAAAGATTATGATGATAGATTGTATATGATGTTAATGATGAAGTGTACTGGGATATTGATGAATAAATGGATATAATCATGTTCTATTTTTGAGTCCTTGGTAAACATTAGTTTATAAGTTATTGTATGGATGATTTTAAGTTGGGATTGAGGTGAAATTAATGAGCAATTGAAGTATTCTTAATGAACTGTAAAGAAGATGTTTTGAATTTTATATGAATGTGTTAAAATCTGGAGAAATTGAAGGAAAATCAAGGGTGAACACTCGGTTCACTCATCCTACGATCATGGGAAGGTCCTCCATGATCATGGGCAATGCTTTGGCAATGAAATTTTTTATTTTGTGTGATTATTGAACCAACTAAGTATAAGTTACATTACCTTGGTGCATTTGCACTTGATTGAGGCTTAAAATGACCTAGTTTGATGCTTGATTAATTGGTTAAAGGTTTGATAAGTTTAGATTGTTAGTTGATGTTATAACTTATGGAATGGATTATTTGATAACAATGTATCAAAAATATGGAAATTAAGAATTGTTAAAGGGATAAATGTGTTCTTAAGAATGCAATTATGACCCAAAGGATATGAGTAAGGTGTATTATGTATGAATGAATGAGAATTATGATATTATGTGATTATATAATGCTAGAAAAGGATTGGTGAATTTATGATTGATGAATTTAGAATAATCAAGTTTCTTTGAGGTATAAACCTAATTGCAAACTAGTTATATCCAAGTTACGATGGATGAATGGTTAAGATATGTGATTTAAAGATACATACCTGGGAAAGTCAATCGAGCATACATTGAAGATGAAACATATACATGTGCATAACTGAATACTTATATGATTGATCAACTTAGTCATATGTAAAATATGTGTGTATTACATGATTAAAGAAGCATAATTCAAACGTCAGCATCCAGACATTGTCGAGTCATCAAGGCAATAGCCTATCTGGAGCGTACTGTTAGTTAACCTAGATGTTTTCTCACCATGATTGATTTTTTTATTTAAAATTTAGTTATTGAGTCGTTACTTATATGATTGTGATAATTCCAGACATTGTAAGTTATTGGATGATTGAAATAAATTATTGGATTGTTCTGAAATAGTGATGCAAAATATTGAACACGAGTTATACTTATTGAAACATGATAAAATGTGATGTAATATTTAATTTTGGATGATGTGATTTTCTTGTGAATTTGAATGTGATTTGTCCTTGTGTTTTGATATAAGTGAGCACATCGATGATGGTTCACTCACTGAGTTCGCAAACTCATCAAAATTGCAACGTTGATTTTCAAGTACGAAGGAGAGCTAACTTCTAAGGCAAACTAGTAGAAGTCTGGTACTATCAATTTTGGAAAACAAGGATGGCTCAAAGGTCTGGTCGTTGATATTTGAGGAGTCTAGTAGACTATGTTTATTTAGTTTCTCATTTCATGTAGAACATTTTATAAAAGAGTAGTAAACTCTCAGACATTTTTTGTAATGTAAATATATGTAATATGAAATGTAATGCTATAATGTAAGTTATGTTTGTGAATGAAATGGGAAAAGTTGATCTTATGACTACTTATGTTCTGTATGATGTCATAATAAGTTGATGTGATTACTCTAACATGCCATTTTCTTAGGGTATTTTCTTGAATGTTCTCTAAATGTTCAGCCATATACTCTATGGTAGTGGTGTGTTACAATTATAATTGTTGAAAAGTTGAAGAATATGAACTTCATAAAATTTGATGTTATCTCATGGTAATTTGTTAGGACTGTCTTGTTGGATTAAGAATTTATTTTGTTTATAAGGACAAATATATTATTATCTTTTAAAGTGATATTTGTAGTTCATCTTGTTTTCAATTGTTTTGTTAATTCCATTGTTGGTAAATCAATTGAGCATGATATCCATAACAACTCCAGAATGGAAATTTAAAATTTTAACTAACTCCTAAATGATATAAGTAACATAACAACTCTAATAGTCATTTAACTAAGTTCCATTTCACCAACTTTCAATATGTCATAATAATAAGCAATTTCACTATTTCAATTTTCAAGTAATTTCAAATTCACTACAACTTCAATTTCCAAATAGGTTTAAAATGGAACAAGTTCACAAAGAGAAATTCACTACAAGTTCAAAAATAAAGTTTCACTTCCTCTCAAGGTTGAATCTCCAAGCCTTCTTCTCTTTGCATCCCGCTTTTTGCATAAGGCAAAAGAAGTGATGCTATTCCCTCCATTTCATTATAATCCTTTTGGTTGAAAGTTAATTTCAGTTTAGGTAATACAATCTACAACAATGGATTTGTATGAGCTATCTGGCCTCATGATTTGAACATTATCTCTATACTATGTAAACATGAAAATGAGCGTGGTTATTTAAAATAAAATTTGAATATAATAGTAATGTATCCCAAATTTTAGTTAACTTAGTTAGTACTCAATTGAGCCATAAGTGTACTCCATATACACTCATCCTTCTCCTTCTGTCCCTGGTCCTACCTCTACCTCTACCTCTTCCTCTAACTCCGCCCCTACCTTTTCCTTTTGCTCTTCCTCTAATAATTGTTTGTATGCTTTCTTGATCTTCACTGGTCTTTTTAGCACAAGTAACATTTTTTGAAGCATTACGTGATGAATTTATGGATTCCAATCATTATTTTCTCTTTACATTTATACCAGATTATCTTGGTTCCTATATATATTTCTCAAAAATTGATTTATTAGTAACAAAACGGTGTTAAAAAAATAAGTTCCATAATTAATAAAAAATTTCCTACATTTATTGTACTTTTGTATGTTCTTTGGTTATGCGCTTATTGTCCACATTTGGTATAAGTCATTTGATAAGTGTAAATTGCATCATATTTTAGGGCATAGTTTGATATGTTTTTAGCCATTAATGTGATCACTTCGCATGCGTTTAGGTTAAAATTGTGTTAGTTTGTGATTTATTTGTGTTTTAAGGGTTAATACAAGTCTTTCAGTTTAAATATTATGTTTTTCAAGTACCTTGATGTGTTTGCTAGTGTTTTAGGGTCAATATCAAAGGGCGGAGGAGTTTTGGAGGGAATTTGGGCCACAACACAGGCCCACGATTGTGGTAGGTGGGTCATGATCATGCAGAAGCTTCAGGTTTTGCCCACGATCATGATGGAAGTTCAAGCCACTATCAAGGTCTGTATCATGCAAACGTGCAGATGCTCATGAATTTCATGTTTCAAGAGATCTTTTGGACCTTTTAGACCTCGAAAAAACACTAGGGTTACCCAAAAAATAAAAGAGTATTAAAAGAACTTAAAGAGGTAGAGAAAAGAGAGCTTTCAAGGAGCTACTGTTGAAAACCCTAAAGAGAGAAAGAGGAAGAGGAAGAGAAGAGAAAGAGGAAGAGGAAGAGAAGAGGAAGAGGAAGGAGGAGGAAAAAGAGGCAGTCTCGACGTGCTTCCTAGATTAGGAGGTTTTCCAACACTACTGCCTTCCCGAATCTTCCATTTTAAGTGTCTATTTCCTTTTTGTTTTAATTTTATTCATCTATAAAGTTGGGATGAATTGTATGATGATGGATAGTAGAATGATGATGTTGTTCTAACTTTCCTTTGGGATTTTATTTTTATTTAGTGATAATCTAGTCGATCGTGTTAGTTGGATGAATGTTATGATTTGATTATGTTTTTGCACTAAATGAAAAATGAATCGGTAATAAATTGAGAGGGTGAACTAAATGAAAAATGAATCGGATTAATGAGAGTTAGGCAATTTAATAGAAACCGTAACAAATCATATTGGTAACTGTGCAGAGAGAGATCTAGTGTGATGTTTCAATAGTTTATTAGAGTACTTCAGATCTAATTAGGCTTTCGATAATTTGTGAATTGAGAGATTGCAAATTCCATAATCTGATTAGGGTTTAATGGTTATAATTTGAGACAGAGTAATCAGCCCTAGGACAGTCTAGAATCGACACTCCATTGACATATAATCAACTAGGTTAGCATTAATGATAAGTAAAATCCCCTTTGTCATAACTTGGTAAACTCTTTGGTTGATTTCCATTGTGTATGCTTATTGCTCAATTGTTAATTCCTTCTTGTTTAATTTCTGATTTATTTGGTTGAATTCAATTCTTGCATTTATTCTCGATGCATTGTTTATTTTGAGTTTCATATATTGTTAGCTTTAGAATTAGGATTAAATTAGCCCCCTCCTCGTGGGATCGAAACCTCTTGCGGTATTTGAGGGCTTATAAATTTTAAAGCTCGAATGATATGATTAAATTTTTGGCGCTGTTATCGGGGAGGCGTAAATTAGTTTAATTATTGTAATCTAAGGCTTCTACACCATCTTTTGTGTTAAAAACAAGTAAGTAGGAAGTTTGGGCGAAAAGTCGAAAACACATTAAAGGCAACGATGAAGAATCCAAAAAGTTAGATATCACAAAGAGATAAAATGAATGATCATAGAGGATATATATTATAAGGTGCAAAGGACTCTTACGGATTTCAATGAGTCCCAATTTGGCTGGGGAAATCATCATCCTTATATGAATATGTACACTTGAAATCATCATCCTTATATGAATACATACACTTTGAGGTAGCAAAACCACCCAAATTTCTATTGATATAAACATGTAAGTACTCACATGGGACACCAAGACCTATTAGGATTTTAGCAAGATGAGTCCAGTTTATGGATTCCAAATTGCAAAAATCATGGATAAGTTAACAGATATGGAAGAGACCTAGAAGAGATTGGAAGAGAAATTTGATCAAGTAGTGGAAAATCATGCCTCTTTTATTCACAACCTGGACATTCAAGTGAGATCACTTTCCCGTGAATTTTGTAAGAGAAGTGTGGAAGACTCTCTGAGTAATACAGAATTACATCAACGAGAGCAATATGAGGCTATCATACTTAGAAGTGGGGAAGAGCAAGAAAAGCCAATGGGAAATTAAGCTGAACCCTATCTTGTAGAAGACTAAGAGATGAAGAAAGAGGGTGAAGAAAAGAATGAAAATCCTCCCTATTATTCCCTATATCTTGGTATACCATATTTAAACATTGAAAAAACTGGGGTAGATGTCCATAAGGAGAACCTTATCGTTCGAATTAGTGATGTTCAAGTAACATTCAACATGAATCATGTATTAAAGAATATGGAGGAGGGTGACTTATTCAGAAAAATTGATATGCTTGAATCTTTGAAGTGATAAGAGGACAAAGATAGCTGAAAACGGACATCAAGTTTGAAGAAGTTATGGAAGTATTTGTTCAAGAAGCTAAAGAAGAAGAGGAGATGAAGACGAATGAGGAAAAATCAAGAAGAGAACAACTCACCCTCTTACCAGGCAATCTACTAGATTCTATGGAAGATTTAGGAAGTTTTGTTATTCCTTATTTTGTTAACAGTTTGCTCGGAGAAAAAACATTATTGAGCTTAATTGGTTTTCATAATTTTATCAATATTGTCCTTCTGATCATTTTGTAATTTGTAGTTTACTTACAGGCTTCAAAACTGTTGTTGAACGAAAATAACGAAAGCAAGCCACTCATAATTGGTCTCAGTTGAGTTTTCAAAGATAGAAGGTCAAGCTAATGATGTTAAAAGAAGCACTGTATGGGAGGCAACCCATGGTTTTTAAATTATCGTTTATTTCTTTGATTTTAGATAGTCTGAATTCCGTAGTTAGGTTGTTCTAAGTTCCAAATAAATATTGTGGAAGAGTGGGGCATTAATTTTGATAAAGTTAATTAGGAATTAATAAGATGATAGTGTTAAAAAGAAGTTAGGAAAAGATCTCAAAGGATGTGTATGAGAATAACAGATGAAAAAATAAGAATTGGTGAAATTATTGTAGGCCACGATGATAGCCTGTGGCAAGGTATGACAGCAACGCATTTTTCAAATTTTTTTTCAAAATTACCCTTCCCCCACTTATATATTCATTTCTAACCTCATTTTTTCATTCACTTTCATTTTAACTTTATCTCTCTAAGTTTAGAACCTCCAACCACTATCCCTTCTCTCTAATTAACCTTCAAACTTCCAATCTCTTCCAACTTCCACCCACTTTCAATCCATCATGCCACACATTAAAAAGCAAGCAAAACCTAACCAATCATTGTGAGAAAATTAGGTCTCGAGTCGTAGGCGAAGGAAATGGCAGTGAATTTCAGAGCACCCTTCCTAATCTACACAGAAGAGGAAGGTATTTGATTCCAAACCTTTAGTGTTAAACATATAGTAGTCTCCAAGTACTTAGGTTTTGCTATGCTTGATAGGCTAGAATTACAAAATAGGGTTGAGAATTTAGCGGAAAGAATTCAATGGAACAAGTTTATACATTTCCAATATCCTATCTACTAGGATCTCACCCATGAATTCTTTACTTCCCTTCATTTTGAAACCAATAACCTTAAGGAAATGTTGTTTAGGATGTGGGGACAACCTTATGAGCTGAACCTTGAAATTATGTATGATACTTACGATTTCCCTTAATCTTCTATTATGGATCAGCATGATGACTTTCGTGTTTCCCGTTATTAGAATGAGCTCACTGGGATGGAGCAGTTCGACTCCAAGAATGCCCATAACAACATTGTACAAAGCCATAAGCACTTGTTGTTACATAAATTCATGTGTCAAATGGTCTTCGACAAATAAGAAACTAATAAATTCTCAACAAGGGAACTTTTTTTGTTGTGGCACATGGATCACAGCATCTCAATGTGCACCTCCACATATGTGCTGAATGCTATTATTGCGACTCTACATATGAGGTGCAATAATTTGGGTATAGGTTACTTGGTTTCTGCCATTGTTGATTACTACGGTGTGGATTGTCATGGTTTAATTGCCCATTACCCTGATTTTCTAAATCACCATCACTTTTGGCATGCTGAAATCCTAAAGTCCTATAACATGGAACTCTGGGATATCAGTCAAAAATCTCATGTGAAGATGGGGCCAGTTAAGCGAGTTCTAGCACAGTGCCACATCAATAGATAGAAGATTACTAGATTAGCAAGGAGTCCGAAGAGGTAGAAGACACAGAAGAACCTGGTTGGAAGAAAGTGCTCGATATAATCTCCGCCAACACCAAAGCAATTATTGACGCACTTATGGAAAACTTTAGAAGGATGAAGGAGATGACCCACACATAATGACGTCAGAGCCAGGATATACGTCATATCTATTGATACTTCGAGGATAAAGGAGTACAACTGCCATCTCCGACACCATCCTCGCCTCCATCATCATAAGGTTTTGTTTCTAACCCTTTTCTTTTAATTTTAGTCTTTATTTTTATTTTATTTTACTTTATGTTACTTCCTTCTATGTGTGTTCATTTGTCTACTTCTCACATTGGGGACAATGTGTTATTAAAATGTGGGGAGGGTTATGTGTTTTGCTTTGAGTATGAATTTTGCATGCATGTATCGATGCTTAGATATAATGAAATTGATTTAATTTTGAACATAATCTATTAGGTTGTGAAGGGTCATTAGCTCGAGAAATTAGTTATATAGGTTTTGTGGCCAAAATATGCAAGTTAATTAGGATTTAGTGTTAATTTATCATCCTATAAGTTGTCACATTCATTTATAATTTTTGGTCTTTTGACTAAGTAGCTTAGCTAGTATTTTTCATAAAAACAAGTAGCTAAAGCAATAAGGTAGGAATTAATTAAAAAATGTTTGTTTGTAAACTTTAAATAAATAATGATTCTGCTAGCCTTCGGGTTATGAATATAGCTAGTAGCCAATTGAGAACGTGAGTTGTAACATCCCGTTCTCATATGAAGGGGTTGGATCGAAATTTCAGTGCATATGAGCTCAAAGAGAGATTAAGGAAATGCATTTTCTTGCTCATGCATAGTGTTAGTATATATGCACATTAATATTGAATGTTTGCACATAAAAAGTGGTACATGCATTCATTGACAACTTCCAGGT
>JANQBM010000008.1:39751017-39769670 GCA_025594535.1 Erythroxylum domingense
TTTATCAATCATTCAAGACATAACATACCCAATTTAATCAAAACCTAATCTCATACAATTCATTCATATATCATCATCATTTATGCATGGAACGATCATTTAAGAACATAAAAAGATACATTACTTACCAATTAGTTTTCCTTTCCTTCAATCCTTCAATCTTCACACAACTCTCTCTCTCTCTCTCTACACTTCCCTCACACTCACGGCAATCACCATCTTGATGGGGTGAGGGTTTAGGTTAGGGTTTTGATGAATCAAAGAGGGGAGAGGACAAGATCAAGGTGTAGAAGAGTGGAAGAATGATCAAACTTCAAGAAGAACCAAAGGTGGAGAGTTTCGGATGATGGAGTTTCACATTCAAAGAACATTTAACACTTAGGTATCAAAGAAGACACAAAAGAGTCGTGGATGACTAAGTCAAAGAATGGTTTATTAATGAAATAACTAATATCAAGTGATCTTTAAAGCCACATGTCACTCCCTCATTTGCTCACTTAATTTCTTCCCAATTCAATTCCAATTTTCATCAAAATTCCAATGGCTCAATTTAATAATTCCTAATTTCATATGTCTAAATTTTTAGTGCCATTGGACAGTCAATTTCTCTACCGGTAGACCCCTATTCTATCATTTGACAAATTTTCAAGTCCAAAATTGACTCCGAAAAATTCCTAAAAAATTCCTATAATTCTCTAAAAATTAGAAAACTACTATGAACCTCTCCAACACAAATTTTATACACAAAATCATATTTTTCAAAAAAATCACACTTATTCACAATTAACCGGGAAAATGTCATGAATGCATGTACAATCATTTACATGTGCAAAATTTACTATTCATGTGCATATATGAATGCATGAACATAGCAATAAAATTTTAATCTCTCCTAACCCATTCTAATTTACTATTTTACCCTTCCCATAGGTGAGGGGATGTTACAGTAAATAAGTTAGCACTTAGGTCTCGATTAAGTTGTATATTTAGTTCAAGCCCCTAGACACGGATTTTGTTTGTTAATGGTTTGACATAATTGAATGATTATGTTCAAGATTAAATTCATTTCATGAAGTCAGAGCTATTGCCTCATTGTTGCATTGTGTGTTATGTGTTTTATTATTTTGTTTGCTTGAGGAAAAGGAAACATTTAAGTGTGGGGATTTTGATAGTTGTGTAATTGCATGGCTTTTAGGGTTGAATTTGTTATTTATTTAGTGCGAATTTGAGTGGTGTGTGTGCATTTAGGGTGTAATTATGTTAGTTTGTGGGTTTTAGTGTTTTTATGGGTTAAATTAAGTCTTTGAGCTTAAATGTTATATTTTTAGGTGTTGTGATGCGTTTGTTAGTGTTTCAAGGTAAACGGGAAAGAATGACGAAGATTCGAGAAGTTTCGACCCAAAGCCATAGGCCACGATCGTGCACAGCAGGCCACGATCGTGACAGAGAAGGAAGAGCCAGCAACAGCCACGCCACGATCATGCACAACAAGCCACGATTGTGACAGAGAGCATCAAGTCAAGCCATAATTGTGCACAATGGTCCATGATCGTGACAGAAAGGCTAAACAACAGGTCACGATTGTGGCAGGCAGGGCCACAATCGTGACTTGCGTCAGGATGACAGAAAAACTCAATTTTTTGAGATTTTATGGATCATTTTGACCCCGACTTTGACCTAGGGCTTCCACAGAATAAATAAAAGATGATGTAACAGCTACCCGGGAGTTTTTGGAGAGCCTAGAGAGTCATACAAGAGAGCATCATTCTATCAATTCCAAGAAAAACCTAGAGAGAGATCAAGAGATTGAGGAAGTAGACGAAGGAAGAGAGACAAGGAGATAAGTTTGACGCAAAGTACTTCCCAGAACAAGTGGTTTGCCGTAGTTGCTACCTTCGAGATCTGTTTTGACATTATTTCTTATTTTTATTTCGATTTTATGGATGTATAAAATTGGGATATTCATTGGAAATAGTGTTGTTGAGTGTTGATTTACTGTCTATACTCATGGGTGTTTTTATTTCTTGAGATTAATAAAATTTATTTGATTGTGTTTTCTTTCGATTTAATTGTGATATAAATTTTGTTCTTAACAACTTGGTGTTAAACTGAGAGTGTGAGCTAGGTAAAAATCATCGATTTGGGCTAACGAGAGTTAAGTGAATTGATAGGTAGAGAATTGAACCAAACCGGTAGAGTCGTGTAACAAGAGATCAAGCATAGATTTCCAGTAGGTTATTAGACAACTTAGAACTAATTTAGGTTTTGGGTTAATCGCAAATCTAGAGATCACGATTCCATAATTTAAATTAGGGATCATCAATTAGGGTTAAGAATTATAACTCTAGAGAGAGTAATTCACCCTAGGATCCTCTAGCTCTATTAAGTCAAAAATTACATAATTGGTTAGATTTTCTTTAGTTTTAAATTAAATCCCCTTTCTCTCACTTGGTTATTTCTAGGTTGATTTCGAATTGTTGTGTGAACTATTATTTTGTGACTCTTTTGCACTTTAAATTCTCATATTTGATTATTAATTGATTTAATTCTGCATTAGTTAATTGTTTAGAATTATTGTAGTTTAGGGTCACCTTAGATTTAGGACTAGTTAGCCTTCCTCATGGGATCAATATTTTAGGTATTACGCGAACGACCCATGTGCTTGCAGAATTTACCAAGTTTAAAAAATTGTAAAACTTAGCACGTGTAACCTTGCGAACAGTATTTTCTTTGAAAATTTGGAGACACTATCTGTAGAGTGAAACTTTTCAGGTATTCACTGATCATAAAAATTTGAAATATTTGTTGAGTCAAAAAGAGCTGAAAAATGAGACAGAGGAGATGGATAAAATTGCTGAAGCACTATGATTGCATATTTGAGTATCATACTAGTAAAGCAAACGTGGTAGTTGATGCTTTAATGTAGAAATCCAATAACAGTGTGGCTCAAGTATAGCTATCAAGGTTGCCTAACCTAGTTCAAATGAGAGCATTGAATGTTGAGTTGAAATTGGGGAAAAATGAGGCATTGATAACTACACTGAAGTTGAGGCCTGTAGTACATGACATAATGAGAAAAGTTCAAAGAAAAGATCTTGAATTGGTGAAGTTATTTAAGAAGTTGATGGTGAATACAAGTTTTGAATTTGAATTGAGAGATGATGCATTATAGTTGAAGCAGAGATTGTATGTTCCTCATGTAGATGATTTGAGGAAAGAAATTCAGGAGGAAGCACACGTAGCAGCTTATGCTATACATCCTAGTACTGCTAAGATGTATAATACACTGAAACAATAATTTTAGTGGTGAAGGATGAAAAAGCAAGTGGCTAAATATATGGCTAAGTGTTTAACTTTCCAACAGATTAAAGCACAGCATCAGGCTCTAGTTGGTAAGTTACAGTCTTTGCCTACTCCGGAGAGGAAATGAGAGAGGATCACTATGGATTTTATTATGGGTTTGCCTAGAACTCCAAGGCAACTGGGCTTATTTGAGGTACTGACCCATATCCATTATGGATACCGGGCTTATTTCAAGTACTGACCCATATCCTTTGTGGATACTGGGCTAATTTTAGGTACTGACCTATATCCCTTGTGGATATCAGGCTCATTTATGACTGAGCTTGTGGCTCTTTATGAATATACTGAGCTTTAAGCTGTTTTTAGGCTGGTCACTCCAGCCACAACTCCTTTATCTGATCATGCACATCAATGTTATGAAATGCATCATCTCACATAATGTGTTAACAATCACTTTCATTCAGTGTGCGCAATCATTTATCATAATTATCAGCTCAAAGCCGATATTCAACATTCAATTGAGTATCACTTATTCCATTCACATTCACATTTATCATCGGACTTTGTTCCAACATTCAACAATAATGTTGAGTATCACTTATTCAGTCAAATTTACATACAATGAGCACTTACAATACAGTCCCAAATAATGATCTCCTCAGCCAATCAATTGTCCGGAATCATCACAATCACACCAGTAACAGTTTAATACGTAAAAATTAAACAAGTTGAATACATCTAAGTCAACTTACTACACATATAACTCAAACAAAAAAGCACATATAATTAAGTTGACACATCTAGGTTAACTCATAGTATACTCCATGTGAGTTATTGCCTTAATGATTTGGTAATGTCTGGATGTTGTCGGTCAACTTGTGCTTCTATATCATATAATACACACTTAATCCACATATTACTATATTGATCAAACATATAATTGGTTCAACCATGCACATGTATATATATCATGTTCAATGCATGCTCAATACTTTCCTGGGTATATGTCTTTAATCACAAATCTTGATTATTCATTCATTATAGCTTGTCCATAACTTGTTTGCAATTAGGTTATGCCTTATGTAAGTTTGGTTACCCTCAATTCATCAATCATACATTCATCAATCCTTTATCAATGCTTTATATTCACACAATTTCCCTAATTCTCATTCATTTATACTAATTCACATTATTTATATCCTTTGAATCACATTTGCATTCATAAAAACACCTTCACTCCTTTAATAACTTAAAAATTCAAGCTTTAGGTACATTGATATCAAACAATCCAATCCTTAATTTATAATATCATTTAAGAACCTAAACTCATCAAACACTTAGCCAATTGATTCAACATCAAACTAAGTTCATTTTAAGCCCCCAATCAAGTCTAATTACGCCAATGTATAGTGTCTTATCCTTATATGATTCGAAAAGAACACAAAACATAATTTTTTCCTCTCTGTCAAGCATTTCCATGATCATGGGAAGGGACCAATGCAATTCCCACGATCGTGGGATGGGTGAACCGAAAATTCATCTTTACTTTCCTTCAACTTTTCTTCCAAATTTTGACACCTTTATGATAATTCATCAATTATACCTTAATTACACCTTAAAGATACTTCAATTCCTCATTAATTCATCTTTAATTCTAATTCCAATTCAATTCATTCCTTTGGTAGTTCACAAATTATGGTCTGTCAAGCATCAAAATCAAAACAGAACATAACCAATCCATTCATTAAATTCCCAGCAAACATTCAACTCCAATACTACAACCAAATTCATCCCTGATCAATCATCATAAATTTTATTCTAACATATTTCAATAGTTCAATAAATCACTTACTAGTTCAGCTCAGTGTCCCCTCAAACATTAAGCTAACCTAACCTTATGTGCAATGTTTACATCCTCTTCTTCCTAATGTTTCTTTATGAACAAGCTGTCTTCTTTTAATCATAACTCTCTCTACAAAGATCCAAATGTCATTATTCTTGTTCCCTTTGAAGCTAGACTTCCATTAGTCTTATTATATCCAAAAATTAAACAAATAGAATCTCCCTTTAAAATATAATCTCCATCCAAATTCTGTGCTGTTTATTGTAAGAAACAGACTGGCAACCAATACTCAAACCACAATAAATCATTATCAAGACATCTTCTAACTAAATCATTTCACAGAAGCACTAATAAGACATCAATAATCGTTTTTCATGTTTTATAATTTCACTAATTCGGATTCTAAAGTCCTTAAAAATTAGGAAATAATACAAGGTTCCTGTACAGGGGTCTATCACAGGCAGTATTAGGGAAACGAACATAACTCAAGATCTAGTCACTATTTATCAAGCAACTTTCACAAAGGTCAAGCTAAGACCTACATCTATAACTTTCATTATTTGAGTTTCTTCAAATTCTTGCTTTAAGGATATGAGAGACAGATCAAAATAGAAAGATAAAATTGAAACCAGAATTTCAACTTACCTTGATAACCTCTTTCCTTCTCCTCTTCTCTTACCCTTTTTCTCTCCTTCTCTTCTCATTTTCATTTTTGTCCTTCTTCTAACCTTATGGTTGACCTTTACTCTCACTTCTATTGCCTTTTTCATTCATTTTCTCTAGAAAATTTAGAGAAAGTCAAACTAATCCACGTGTCATGATTCTATTGGTACATATGTTATCTTTCTATTGGTCCATATGTTACTATTCTATTGGTCCATGTGCCACTTACTTTAGGCTCCACTTGTAACTCATTTAAGCCTCCATATTTCGCTACTTATAAGGCTACACATATCACCAATTTTCAGGCTACACATGTCACCAATTGTAAGGCTACATATGTCATCATTTGTAAAGCTACACATGTCACTATTGCTCCACATGTCATAAGTCTAAGATGCCATTTTTCACAATGTTAAAGGACCACTTGTCGCAATTATACTCAAGCCACTTGTCATCCAATTAACTGAGTCATTTTCACTTATTCTTAATTTCACATGTCACCATTTCATAGGCCTAATGAACCTAAATTCTTATGTATCAATTTGTCTTGCTCTTTAACATTTTTCTTAGACTAGATGCACATATCATCTCATCAATTACTTAATTGTAACAATAAATTCCCAATTCTCTAATTATAATCCATCAATTCATGTTATTGGTAAATCAAAATGCAAAACATTGGGAATGCATATTCATTGTCATTCCATACCCCGAAATATGTCAGTTGAGTGCATATACTATCTTGCAATGTTTTTTAAATCATGATTCATATGTGTGTACGAATATTATGCATATGAATAAAATGCACCTTGTAAATTCTTTAATGAAATAACTTATGTGATTCAATCTAACAATTTAATCTGTTAACAATTTTAGGAGGCAGGATATTACAATGCACCACCAAAGATGGACATTAGAAGTGAATAACCGAGCTTTATGGTTCAAATAAAATTTGAGAAGATCAAGAAAGGAGTCCTCATTTGCAGAGATTCGGAGGATTCCAGCAGAGAGAACATTTGGTTGATTGAGCATCTCAATCTGTTCAAGAAGCCGAATATGTTATGAGATATCACACTTAATAGGCTGTCAAGCATTTTGTGTGAGAAGAACAAAAAACTAGATACAAGCGACAAAAGAGAGGCAAGAAGGGTGGAGAGACTGGCAGAGTTTCAAAGGACTCACATAGGACCAACTTATAATATTAAAAGTGTATCGTTTAGACGATACTTAGTGAGGGAAGCTTAAAGACATAAAACAATTTTTATAATATTAGGATTCTTAAAATGTCTTTTTTTTTTTTAATGTTAATGAAACGATGTAATATTCATTGGTCGTGAGCTCGTTTCTTTGATATACGGAAGAATGAGAAATACTGAACCACTTATTGAGATCATAAGAAAGCGTTTAAACCCTTCAGACAACCTTCATTTTCTTTTAATGACTCTAAGCTTTACTCCATGTTTGAAGTTGAGAACAATCCCATATTCAAGTTCCACAGGTTTTTCCATGTTTGGTGAGTGTCTAAAGACGTATTTTCTGTATAAATGTATCAGCGAGAGCTTTATTTCTTGCATAGAGAAATTCTTCCCTATGCAAGCTCTAGGTCCGATCCCGAAGGGTATTAGTGCATAAGGGTGTCTATTTTTCTCTTCTTCACAATTTGGATCAAATCTCTCTGGCTCGAACTTGTCTGGCTCGGGGAAGTTCTTTGGATCTTTTGCAAGAACTCCAAGAGCTAACCAAACCCACGTGCCCTGCTCAGGAGAAAAGTGACTTACGTACTTAGTTTACCGTAGAAGCTAACAGGATCCATGCAAATAGATTCTGCACATAATTTAAAGTAGAAATATACCTTAGGAAGAAGATAACCTCCTATCTCTACATCTTTCGCTGTTTCTCGTGCAACTAAAGGCGATACTAAGTAAAACCTCATGGCTTCTTTAATCACCTGCGCAAAAACATTGAGATATTAATATTAAAGTAGTTGTGTGCAACACATTGTGAATATACATCAGAAGTCTCAATTATCTGCGGTATTCATTGCGGGAAAGCTAAGATGGAAAATATACAATATTATCTTGGACGTTTTTTCTTTCAAAGCATTCACTTTCAATCAAATATTTCATTCTGTGATTCCGGAAAAAGAAGCTTGCCTGATCAAGGTAGGGGAAATTCTTTTGAAGATCCTGAGCAGATGGCATTTGATCTTTTGTGCCAAACCCGTCAATTTCTGCAAGAAGTTTCTTCTCAACTTCTGGATGTTGGGCAACTAAATAAACAATCGAAGATAGTGTAAACGATGTTGTTGCTGACCCAGCAAGAAGGTGCTCATAAGTAACAGCACTAATGTAGTCTGGAGTAAAAACATTCTTTGACACACTCTCTGATTCCCTAGCATTTAATATGAGTGACAGGAAATCTTTTGAACCCCGATCCTTCTCATTCATTCTCTTTGTCACAATCTCATGAAGCCGAGTGCTCAAACTCTGGTTTGTCCTATCGACTTTCCAGTCCATGGTGCCTGGAATTCGCTTAAGAATCTGCCTAAAGGGCTCTTGCAGAACAGGAACAAGTAGACCAAGAATAATTGAAAATGAACCTGACAAATCCATCTTAAGTTGTGTTGTTGAGTAGATATGCTTATTGATGAAATCTGAAACTTCATTACTTGCATTATGTTGGGCATCAAAAGAAGTACTAGATGAAAATGGTTTAGAGAGCCCAAAATCAACTCCAAACGCAGCTTGTCCTATAACATCAGTGGCCAGTTTAAGGGATAGATTGGAGAATGTGATATCATCTTCTTTGAAGGAGTCGAAATTCTCAGTTGCAGACTCAATAAATGATTGCATAGTTGGCAGGAGACTGGCCAAATGTGACGGCTGGTAGACTGATAAAATTGTGTTTCTCATTGTGGACCATCTTGTATCCCTGTCAGTTAAAATCCCACAAGGAATTTCTCAGGATTTTCCTAATCAAATGAGTCAATGAAGTCTCGTATAATTAATCCACGTTTTATTCTAGTAAATTAATATGTGTGGTACACTACGTTGGCAAGCAGTGTACAAAGAGCAGCAAGTATGGAATTGTCAGGCAAATTACGTCAGATGGTTACGCATTCCTTGTCATATTTACCTGGTAAAGAAAAGACCTTTCTGATGAAGAGGAGAAGCTGCGATAGGAGATGGAATGCTTCTGTTTGGAATGTCCTTAAATTTTTTTATTCCGACTTCTCTACAGAGCTCAGCATCTGCTACTATTATAAGTGGCTGCCTTCCCATGTGAAACCTGCTTCAAAGTAACCACGAACCCAAATTCCAATCATCAGTAGCAGACTTATCGTAGATGTTATACTCATATTGCCCTTTTGATAGCAAATGACCTTTCTTACACAAGACACAGTTACAGATGATTTGCATAAAGAAGTTTAAAGTAAACGAAAACAATGATCAAAATACTCATCAAATTTAAGGACCAACGTTTAACCTTTATCTATAATCTTAAAGTGACCTTCCTAATCTTATAGCAAAACATGTAAAGAAGAACATCTTCAACAGGTGATGTCAGTTCGAGCATCGTTAGGATCGCTAACCGTGCTCAGACAGTGTCAGATGAATTTGTCTCTGGCAGGAATTTAGTGCCGCGACAAACATCCAAACCGCTACTCTGTGTCCTCTTTTAGAGTTTATGGTTGAACATTTGCTGGAGTTCAATACCTATCTTCCAAAATTATACCTTCCGCCGCACCATAACTTAATAATTTTATGGATCACACACGATATTTTGATTGGTTAAGTAAACTACATGGAGATAAAAAGGTCGTAGTTCAGGGATAGAGGAAATGAAAGTAAAACCTATTAACTCCAACTGACAAAAACATCAACAATTTTATTTTTCAAGACTCTGTTTAAACTCTATTCTCTCGGTAACTCATAGATAAATCCGTCTATGTGGGGTTATAGCCTGGAATTTTAAGAGGAAAAAGCTGCAATTAACTAACCTGAATATTGGACCATATTGTTTGGCAAGAACAGAAAACACATCAGGGCCGTACTTTGCCAGCAAAGGAAGGTGTCCTAACAGAGGTAATACGGGAGGACCCGGCACCTTCCTGACCCTCCAGTATGGTCCATACATGTAGCTCAAACCACCTACTACCATGGCCAAAGCTGTGAAAATGATTGCAGACATGGGTATGGTTCGAAACGGCAGTTCCAAATCCATGCCCATTAACCTGTGTGGGCTACTGACACCCAATAAAGTCATGCTTCTCGTTTAGCGTCAAGAGACACACAAGAAAAAGGGGCACACTAGAGTAGTGTAATGGTTATGAGAGTTGTTGCCGGGATTGGGAGAGGTAGGAGGTTGATCGCTGAAATCATCGAAGAGGGTACTTCATTTTATAGGCACAGATGCATGTATGATTATCGTTCATAAACTGAGAGAATCTATTGACAGGCACTAAGCCTGATGCCTTTTTTGTACTGTACTGTACTGTTAATTTGGAAAGAAAAGAAAAGAGTTGGGTTTGCTTTTTCTGTATCTGGTCAGAATTAATTTCATAATTCATGTACAAATGTCAAGGCATGACGCAATGCTTTGGTGGGAATTGAGTGTCACATAAGGAGTAAAGAACAATTCTATCTTTGTCTTAAATTTTTAAAGATATTTTATTACAATAAAATCCTATTACAAAGAAAGACACATTGGAAAATAAGGGAATGAGATTAAAGGAATTAAAATATCCATTTATATAATTTTGACGCGAAACTCCAATGATTGGCTAAACCTGGAACTCGACCAGCACCAGCGGCAGATATGCCAATGGCACAACATCTAATGGGTACTTGCACTGGTCGTAAACGATGATGAACATTCTAACGAGTTGATGATCTTTACTAAGGAATAAAGCCCAATCTATTCTCATTCAATCCAACAATTTGATATCCTAAACGAACAAACAAAAGTCTCCCTAGAAGAAAGAGGCCTTGGGATGTTGCCACGTAACATTACCAGAAATCACGAGAAACTAATAAAAATTTTATATTTGTGAAAAATTGTGATTCCTATACTTTTAACTTTATGGGTAAAGTACCACATAATCTAACAAAGGCTATGATACCTAGTAATTCTGCACCAAATCATTTGTGCAAAAAATGGTGTTCCAATTCTGTTTCCAGTCAATTTTAATCTCACATTTACTACGATAAAAACATCGTTTTGTAATGGATATTATCAGTATGTAGGACATTACTTATGGATAAAGGTATCGTAAAAATAGCCGTTGCTAATAAATACCGACGGAATATCATGTTCTGTTAGTAAAATTACCGACAGAAAATTATAAACCGTTGATGAATTTACCGACGGAAAATAATATTATATTAGTAAATTTACCAATGGAATATTTTGAGGTTAACTATCAGTATATTTACCAACAGAACATTATTTTTCGTCAGTAAATTTACCAACGGTTTCATATTTTTTTATAAGTAAGTTGTTAAGAAATTATCGACGGTTATTCCGTCTGTGATTACCGATAGTATACCATTGGTAATTCAGTCTGTGAGTACCGACGACATACTGTTGATTACTCCGTTTCTGATTACCGACGATATGTGTTTGGTTATTCCGTCTGTGATTACCGACGGTTTATGCTTTTCCGTCGGTAAGTTTGTTCAAACATTACCGATGGGTGTTCTTTTACTGTCGGCAATTGTCCCAACTTTATCGACGGATGATGGTATTTTATCTGTGATTGTCGAAGGTAATGTTCCTTTCGTCGATAATTGTTTTAATTTTACCGACAGATTGCAAATTTCTATCGGTAAATTAATCAAAAAAACTTTTTTTAATAATGTTGTCAATACCGTCAATAAATTTTATTTCATGATGTTATAATTGATGCATAATTTAAACAACTATTAATGTAATAGTATACATTTAATTTTTTAAACATAAATTTGATTGATGATATAAAATTAAAAATATCTTAATTGATAATAAAAACATTAAATTGTACATAATAAGTTTTCGTAATTCTAATAAAATGATCAAAGTATACTATTAATTTGGAGATGGCGGATGCTCTGATTGGTCCGATGAGATGCTATCCCTACCCTTTAACTCGTCCACCTCATTACGAAGCTGAATTATATACTGCATCGACTGTTGCAACTGATTCATCGACTGTTACAACTGAGTTGTCAATGTTTGCATTGTGTTCCGAAATTTTTGGACTTCATTGGTTGTAGACTGCTTACTAGATACTGCTGTACTGGACATAGAGGATTGCGAATAACATGTATTCGCAAATGAACGTAAATCGAATATCCTTCCTCGACGGTTCCTACTACCCATTGCATGAAGATAGGTTTGAGTCTCATCAACATCTTCAGACTACTGAGACTGTCGTTGCATGTTTTCTTGTATTTGGTCATATCAGAAGTCAATGTTTATATTAGTAAGTGATAATTATTAAGCATTAATATTAAACCATAAATTTCACATACCTTGAGTTCTCTGCAACAGTTGTTGACGAATGTCATACTATCATGCTTCTTAGTGTGAATGTGAAAAAAGAGCTAACGGGGTGTAGGCCTCATGGCCATAGCCTTTTCCTGCATAGAATTAAATGTTATAAGTGAATTAGAATTTATAAAAATTTCAGCAGAGTTTCCTCTATTTTTATGAAATCTACCCCTTATTGAATAAAGAAAAAAACTCAAAAATACAACCATATATGGCATCAGACATTTATAACATTATCATTCTCAACAAGAAACATATATTTTCATTTCAAAATTCACACATAAAGTTCAATAGAAATACAACAAAGTAAAGAAATGAGAATATAAATTTAAAGTTTATCGCCTGAGAGATATTCTTCCATACAAAAACCCTCAATATCAATCTTCTCCTTGAATTTTGATGTCATGTTTTTTGAGCATAGTCCAGATGGAATGAACCTAATATCAAAACAAATAATTTTATACCATTTTGAAAATTGAAACCTATAACTTTATTATAAACATATAGTGTTCAATGTATTTTCACTTATATATTATTGACAATTGTAACCTAAGTTCTTCCATTAGGTCCCTCAGCTCTAGGCTGGTGACCCCCTCATTCATCATCATTGTTTACCCTAATATCTCTGTCGGTATAAGGGTAGTAAATGATGTAGGGGTGGTGGATGGTGTAGCAGCATCTACGAAAGGTGATGCCTAATCTGCAAGTGTAGTAGCTAGAGTGGGAGGAGGAGATTCAGTTGCAGCTGCTACACCATGAGATACTTTACCCGTACAGTAATTGCCTTCGAATCGTGGTTTAAATCTTGGTCATATCATATCATATCTTCTCTTTAGTGGCATATTTCATCCTGAAATTAATATTAAGCTTCAGTCCTTCGAAGTTATGACAAGTAATTTCAGTGCACCAATGAGAATATACTACAAACATCATACAAACTCAACATTTTCTTATGTCAGATTCAAGCATGAAAAAAATGAGAATGAAATTAAAAGAGTTAAAATAAATGCCACTTTAGTCAAGATCGAAATAGATCAAAAAAAAAGGGTAAGCAATAAAATTTGGGAGGATGCAGAAATGTAATATGCCACAAGAGAATCAGGGATGATGATTAAGTAAAGGAAATAATTGATTACTTGAATATAATATTCAATTACAAACATAAATTAATCGCTATCATCACTTAATTGTAAATCAAAATCATCTTCTTTTTCTAAAGAATTTGAATCAAACTCAGGCTCTTCTTCAGATCTCTAGCCCTCATCATCCTCTCCAGATAAAATTTCAATATATACATTACATGGATTGTTCAAAGGTTCATTATCCTTATATAGGACAGATGAATTTATTTCATAAGCATCTTCTTGAAATGCTTCACTTTCAATTCTCTGTTCTCCTTTTCCATGTGATTCAAAAATACCTCTAGGTTTAACTTTGCAAACGACCAACCAATCTGACTTATCTTATCGTAAGCTAGGAAAAGGGACATAATAAATCTGGATCGCTTGTATTGCCAACATGAAAGGTTCAAATTGTCGAAATCTTCTTTACTTGTTGATTTCAACTAGATTTTATCGACTATTCACTTTTGTACCAACATTTAGAGTTGGATCAAACCACTCACACTTAAATATCACAATTCGCTTTATTGGCAATGCAAGGTACTCAATTTCATGTATCTCAATAATTTTTCCATAATAATCTATCAATTCTCCTTGTATGTAAACTCCACTATTTATTGTTGCTATGCTATAACCATGATATTTTGTATGATATTTATATCCATTAACGAAATACACCAGATATGATTTGACAATTCGCAAAGGTCCCTTTGCAAGATCACATGTGAACTTGTTCTCTATTGAATTTTCTAAGGCCTATAGAAAAGAAAATACCAAACTAAAAAGTATATTGTGGTTTGCACACTTAAATCTTATAATTCAATCATTTTAATATTTATAAGTGAAAACTTTCATACTGCTCGAACCATCGAGGAAAGTGTCTTCCAACTTCTTTATTGATATCATCATGTGTTTTGTCAAGCATGAGCTCGCGTATAACTCCTCGTATAATCTAAAAATATTATTATGTATTTTAGTTATAAATAACACTAAAATTCAAATCCCAAATAATCAATTTCAACTTACTACATGAAAGGTTGAACCTCTTGACAGTTCAATAAAATACAACCATAGGCAGCCTCAATTTCTTCCTCTGTTAACATTCTTCTCGTTGAACGTCTATATGTTTGTCCAAGATATGTGAAAATGAATAATTTATCATCAACATCATTAGTTCCTCCCCCATCGTCATTACGGAAACTTTTCTTTCTCTTATGTAAACATACGGCTCAAAGTAATGTGAACAAAATGTACTAGCTTCCTTCACTAAATAAGCATTACATATCGAACCTTCATCTTTAGCCTTATTTTTCACATTTTCTTCAAGTGATGCAAATACCTATATAAGTGAACAGGGTTATACAAATTTAGTTATGAAAATATGATATGACATCAATTACAATAATTTGTGTTAAATTATGTACCTTTCAAATGGATCCATCCAACGATATTGAACTGGACCGACTAGTTTAGTCTCGTATGCTAAATGGACAGGTAAATGCTCCATACAGTAAAAAAAGCTTAGAGGAAATATCCCTTCTAACTTGCACTAAATTTCAGTAATTTCTCTTTCTAGTTTTTCCATTTTAGCCAACTTAATTTCAGATGATGTTAAGCTTTTGAAAAATAAACTTAATTCTGTTATTACTTCCCAAACATTATTTGGTAGCAACTCTTGAAATGCAATTGGAATTAGCCTTTGCGTAAACACATGACAATCATGACTTTTTATCCCAAATAATTTGTACTTCCTCATGTCCATACACCTTACCAAGTTTGAAACATAACCATCGGGAAACTTTAGATTTTTCAACCATTCACACAATATCTCCTTCTGTTTTTTATCTAAAATGTAACATGCTTTCGGATATTTATCAGTGCGAAGATCTTTATGTAACTCATTCATTTTATAAAAAGTTTCAAATCAGCTTATGATTTTGTATTGTCTTTTATCCTCCCTTCAATGTTCATAATGGTATTGAATAAATTGTCAAAAATATTTTGTTAATATGCATCACATCTAGATTATAACATATCAAATTAGTTTTCCAATATGGTAAATCCCAAAAGATGCTTTGTTTTCTCCAGCCAAAGCTTCTACTAATGCTTATATTAATTTCATCAGCTTCAAATTCTGTAACTTTTAGCAAGCCTAATTCCTCAGTCTTATGCAACATCTCTTCACCAGCTTTGTAAGGGGGAGGTGATGATTTATCATCTTATTCTTAATGAAATTTTGTTTATTACGCCTAAATGGATGATCTGGAGGAAGAAATTTTTTGTGATTGTCAAACCAACATATTTTGCCCCCCTTTGGAAGATAAAACGCATCAAAATCATTGCATAAAACGCATCAAAATCATTGCCACAATAAGGACAAACCAATTTTCTTGCTGTGCTCCATCCACACAACATGGCATATTCCAAAAAATCACTAATTGTCCACATCAAAGCTGCTCTCAACACAAAATTTTGTTTCAGAGACACATCATATGTCTCAACACCATATTCCTAAAGATGTTGCAATTCAGATATCAATGGTTGTAAGAATACATCAATTTTATGATTTGGATTTGTAGGCCCTAGCATAATCACTATCAAGAACATATATACCTCTTTCTACACATCCATGAAGGCAAATTATATGGAGTAATTATGACTAGCCATGATGAATATTGCTGGTTTGGAATCCATCCGTCAATAATCCCAACATAACATTTCAACTTTTAGCTGCAAACTTATAATGGGTGTCATTGAAATGTTTCCATGCCAATGCATCTAATGGATGACTCATTATTCCATCTTCCTGTTGGTGTTAATTATGCCATCTCATGTGAGGCAGTAACATTAGAAGCATATAGTCTTTGAAGTCTCGAAGTTAGCGGGAAATAATACATCCGCTTCTAGAGTACTAACTTTTCTTTCATAGAACACTTTATAGGCTTGCACCTAGATTGTTTACAAAATTTGCACTCTTGTAATTACACATCATCACTCCAATACAACATACATCCTAATTTGCAATAATCAATATTTTCAACAGGCAAACCAAAACTCCTAATAAGTTTCTTCATATGGTAAAAATTATCAACCATTGTGTGATCATAAGGCAATGATTCATTATACCATCCAAGAATTTTATCAAAACTATGATCAAAAATATGCACTTAAAACTTTATGTTTAAGATACGAGTAATTGAAGACAATTAAGTCAATGTCTCATTTGGCCATAGTTCTTGGTCAGCTGAGTGTAGTAAGTCAAAAAACTGTTTGGATTATAGGTTGGGTTCTTCTCCAAGATTTTCTATATTTTCCTAAAAGGTATAACTAGCTGCATCATAAACCATTTGCATGTAAGGATTTTCATTTGCATCCATATTATTTGTTCTAAATCCAATCCCCCCTTCAAACTCATTTAATCTCACTGACGATTGTGCTAAATTACCCCTTGAGGTGCTACTAATCAACGATTTCCCATGTCGTGTCTACTCAAAATAATTTGGGACAAACCCTCTTCTCAACAAATTCCCATTCACTTCATCAATAGGAAGGACATGAATATGCTTGCACTTTTTACATGGACATATAATCTTTGACCCATCCATATATGCAGGTTGAGAACATGCATAATGAATAAAAGCTTCAACTCCCTTAACAAACTCAAGATTAATGAAATCATCACGTGATAATCGTCAATACATCTAAGATCTATTAACATTACTCATTTCTGCAAAACTGTTTATTTAAAACAATGATTCCATAGTTAGTATCCTTCATGTTCTCCAAAATTTACAGAACATCTAAACTTTTTACATCATCCCCTAAGTATTAACTAATTAAATTAATCACCTATAATTGATTTCAAAAATATGGTACGTGGTTTACAATTGTGAATTAAGAAAACAAGTTCTTACTGTGACTTCTAGGCTCGTGGAATTTTTCATCGATAAGCCTCACGAGAGTTGCATCATAGGTTTCCAGCCTATATATCGTCCTAGGGGTTTATTATGGAACATATTGTCTTGTTAATGAAGCATATTAATTCCTTATGTTAAACTATGTTTGCATTAATCACAACAAAGTTGAAGTATTAATCAATCGAATTAATCACCTACAATTAATCGATCAAATTAATCACGTACAATTGATTTCAAACTCATTCCACATATAGTAAATAGTTAGACTATGAAAGAAGAATACAAAAACTCATCAATGATTGTAAGAATATTCTAAACAACACCAAATCAAAACCTCCTTTGTATTAACACAAAATTCAAAGGTAACATAATCATATTTTTAAAGCAATACATATGGTAAATATTAGTTGAATGACTAAGCTGAATGAATGGATAACTTCAGAAAAAAACAAAGAAAGATGAGCGATGCTCTTCAACACAATATAGGGCCTGTGAAAACGAATATTATTATGGAACGAATATTCAACATACCATGCTTTAGTATTCTTGAAATTGTAAGCATCATAATTTATAGATATTTTTGTTTTAGGTCTGCTCAGTCTATCTATGTTTACAATATACAAAAGTGTAGCAAAATATTAGAGTTGAAATGTAACATCCCGTTTCCGTATAACGGGTTAGACCAGGGAAACGAGAATACGAGAGACCAAACAGAGAAAGTAGGACAACACATCTCATACTCATGCATTTGTGAATAGTTAGTATTGCACATGAAAATTTATTGTACATGCATTCATGACATTTTCTCGGTATTAGTGTGAATAAATGGTGATTTTTGAAAAATAGGCTTTGTGAGTGAAAAATTAGAATTGGAGAGGTTCATTAGGGTTCTGTGATTTTTAGAGAATTATAAAAATTTTTCTAGAAATTTTTCGGAGTCATGTGCGAGGAAACGCAACTTCGCAAAATGCGACGCTGCCGTTTTTGGTTTTCCTATTTTTTTTAGTATTAAATCCGACTCTATTCACCTTTTTGTGTATAACTTTTACGTCCGACCTTCGATTGACCCCGTTTTTGAAGCGTCGGATTTCTAAAAATGCCCTTTTCCTCTCCATATCAAATTTAGGATTTTTCTGTGATTATAGGAGAAATTATTTTTAAACCCTAATTAAGTGGACCGATTAGGGTTAATTTTCAAATTTAATTCTGATGGACACCGGGATAGTCATGAACATGCATCGTACATATTTTGCATAAATTAATTGCTGATAATTG
>JANQBM010000008.1:39769770-39784282 GCA_025594535.1 Erythroxylum domingense
TCTCAAAATGTAAAAATGTCAAATATACATGTACTCTATCGTTATGATAATCAAACATAGAAATAACATCAAGAAAAAGAAGAAATATAATTATTGGAGTAGTATGACTCATAAACATTTCACAAAATAAGGAAAAAAAGGAAATTTAATTGTAAGTTTGAGCACAAAATTTCACAAAAAAGAAAAACAAAGTAAAAGAAAGGAAAAAAATAGATCTCGAAATTACCTGCTCTGTAAGATTTTACAAAATTTCATATATAATTTTATAGCAGGGTTTTAGTGAAACTGATGAAATCATAAAGTAGGTTGATATATTTTACCTTAAAAGTACTAGAGGCTACAAAATAAACATTAAAAAAGTAAGGATACCTAGCCAATCATTTGCGCATCAATTCCATGTTCCAAATAACAATGTAGAAGATACTTCAAAGATTAAAGAAACATAGTTATTCCCAAATACAGTACAATGCTTTCTAAAAGTGGGAGAATGATATGTTTCTTTTTAGCATAAGTTTATAAACTATGGAGTCGCCTTTTTGTCTAATAATGTTAGAATTTATGTATAAGGTCTAACTTTATGTAACGAAAGAAGGGAAAACCGAAAAGAAACATTATTATTCTTGTATGATGAGAGGATATACTTAAATATTCTTTCTAATCAAAGTTATCATTTTCCTGATGAGTTTCAATTTAAATATTTACTTTGTAATGCATTAAATAAGTATTATTTACGTGCATAACTATAGATATACTTGTTAGTCTATGCGAAGCTTAATTAATTAACTTGTAAAGTCACTTCTTTATAGATATAAATATCTAATGACTTTGGTTTAATCATTTGACTCGTAGCCTCTTGCTTATATGTAATTAATTAAATGATTAAGGTCATATTTAACTTTACACCTTAATTTTTAGTTACAAATATCCAAAAGGGTTAAAATTTATTAAATTTTAAAAACTTCTTACCTTGACGTAGAAGGAAGAGTAGGGTGGGAGAATATATTATTTCGGGAATAGAAAAAAGAAATTGTGGCTAAAAGAAATCAATGTAGTTTGTAATTAGATAAAGTTTGAGATAATATCAAAACATAACTAGCTTATCATCAAAACCTCTATTTCCATGTTGAAATTGATAATGTTTTAAAAATAAAAATACCTAGGAAAAATGAAAAAATAAAGTTGAAAAAACTTAAAAAATATAAAAGAAATTAGGTTTTAAAATTTCTCTTCTTTACCAACATCTCTTATAAATTACGCTCAGCATCTTCTACTTATTCTATATCCAAATACTTACAATTGATAATGATTTGATCTAATCAACCTAACAATCACTAGTTACACATTCTCATCTTATACTATGAATATGCTCAAGAAACAAAATTCAAGTAAAGAATGGACTTGTAGTTAAACATAAAATGAACCAATTTTTTCAAAGTGTTATGGGAACCATTAGTTCAAGGATGTGAAGAAATACTAACTCATTGTGGGTTTTAACTAGTTAGGTAATTGATACACAATGAGAACGAGAAAGAGGAGAAGAAGATGATAATGAGAGAAAAAAAGAATAAAAGGTATTTTGTTGGTTATGCTGATAAGTGTCGATTTTTCAATTTGAAAGGGAAGCATAAAAAGGAAAAGGTAAGTGAGAAAATAGAAAAAAAAAGATGATAATAGGAAAGAACAAAAGCTTCTTCTACAAGTTTTGTGCCTAATTATAAGTAATATTACCATATTTTCCTTTGATTATTGGACTCAAAATAAACCAACTTTCAATTTGGTCTTTGTATAAGATTAATAGTCCTTTCTACGACTAATAGATCTAGTTTTGAGATTGGAATAATATGATTATATATGATTTATGATTTTACGAGTCATTAATATAAGTCACTCTATACTAATATCTACAAAAGAGTTTAGTTAGTGATTTGCTTATGCTTATGATTATGGAGACTTATATTTTTTTTTAAAGTTGAAAGTAATTAATTGATAAACCAGAAATGGGTTCATAAAGTAACCTTTATTACATAGACATGGCCTAGATCTTGAATAACATCAAAGTATACAAGGATGGAGAAACAACACTTTTATCTTAAATAACATCAAGGAAGAGTATGATCATTACATGCCAATTATATAAAATACAATGTAACAACATAATTGAATGTTCATTAAAGCAAAGATTCCAAGATTCTACTTTTGGTAAAACTTCAAAATAAAGAAGGAAACAAAGATTAAGGTACTACTAAGGGCATGGAGCTTATGTTGATGAAGAGATTAGGTTTCCTATCTGGAGTGTAAGTCGTCACTATACCACATCACATATAGATCCTTTTGGGTTTATTACTTATATATTGTTCTTCCTCCTTAATGTTAATAGGAAGAACCAACAAGAGTTACCGGTGTTGAAGTAAAGAAAGAAATGACAATGGCTTCTTTAAAAAAGTTACAAAAAAGATTATCGAGGTTGTGCCATCTATCCTCATTTTCCTTATAAAGTATCAATAAGAGTTGTATATATACATCCAAGACTTAATGTAAAGTCAATTATTGATAGTAAAGCAACCTTAACAAGTAGAAGGAAGATCATCACCCTTTTATAATTGTAGGAGATGAGAGTTGTTAAAGAAAAACATATAAACAAGAAAGCAAAAGAATATAAATGTGGAAATAAAAGAAATATTTATATTTATCAAGAAATATTTCTTAAGAGAGAAATAAAATAATTGATAAGAGAAACTATTAATATTTATTATAAAATTTTAAAAAGTTTAAATTCACCAACATCTTTATTTATAATTCAAAATCACATATACTTTGGTCGAGAAACGTTTATAAATATAAGTAGAACGTTTATAAATAGTTTTGAACTTTCACAAATAAAACTAAATTATGCTACTTATTTTATCAAATTTTTTAAATCATGAAAAAAGAGTATTGATATATATCTTAGTTATGAGAAATCTAATTTAAAAAGTTTATTCATTGTACTAGTATTATCTCCTTTTTTTTTTACCAAAATCAACAAAATACATGAAAGATAATGTTCTAATTAAGTTTGATTAATGAATTAAGTATTTTATTGCTTCCTTTAATTATGCAATGACACTTTCTTCATATAAACACTTGGAAATTAAAGGCATATGCAATATAAAATGCCAAACTAGTATATACCAATGCTCAAGATCAAGTTTGAATAAGATATTGTTAAAATATACTACTTTATTAACTTTTTGGGTGTGGCATGTTCCAAGAGATATATAGCTATCCAGATCTAATTATTAAAACTTAAGATATTTTAAAAGACTACTAATTGCTAAAATTGAAGTACTTTTAAGTAACAACTAATTAAGAAATACTGAATCATCAAGTTTTGCATTACTTGAAACCTTATTTGCAGAACCTTGTCCATTATAAGAAAGTGACTCTTTTGCTATCATCGCAAAAAATCAAAACTCACAACCAAAAATAAAGATGCTTAAATCAGAAGCAAGTCAACTTATACTTTATGTTTTCGTCCTTGACTTATTAGAGTCTCAAAACTCCACACTTAGTTGGTTTGCCATTATTAATTACATGATGCTTCTTATAAGATTAAGGGCCTACATTCCTTCTTATTACTAAAGTTATATTAAAAAACAAAAAAAAGACATAAGCATTAGCTAATTAGAGATTGCAATGTGTCTTATTTTTCCGTTGGAACTTACAATGTGTCTTCAAATGATGTTAGAAGCAATCGAATCAATCAATTTACTAGTGCAATGCATCCAAAGAAAGTAATGCAATAAACTCAAATTTGATACTTCCATTAAGCACATTCATACCCTAATTCAGCAAATTTTGCAAATTAACCACATAATACCCTAATTAACACATCTAATTCAGCTAACCTAATCAATTCACCAATTCATATATACCCTAACAATTCACAAAATACATAACCTAATCAACACAGTTGACAGATAGAAGAGACTCCAGACAGCGACGGTGATGAAAAGAGAAGCAGACGACGGCGCAGCAACGAGAGGAGATGGCGAGATTCAGTGGCGACAAAATAAAATGAAGAAACAAAGGAGAAAGGGAGAAACAAGGCTTGGGGGTGCTTTAACCCCCGAAGCCAAATGACATCTTTTGGTATTAAACTAAATGACATCATTTTGTATTTTTTAAAATGATTAATCTGAATTTAACGACTAAAAATAAAGACCGTCAGCAAATCACCGACGAAACAAAAAACTATTGGTACAAAACTGACGTTGTATAAATTCACAGATGAATACAAAATCCATTAGTAAAATTTCGATGCTATTTAATTGTAGGAAGTGTTCCCACCTAACTTACAGACAGTTAAAGACAAGTTTGCCACTAAAATCTGTCAGAAAATTTGAGCAAATATTTTCCCTCCACCTTTACCGACGTCAATTTTGTCCGTGAAAAAATGGAATTTTTCACGATAAGGTTACTGACAGATATTGATTTTTCGTTTGTAATTAGCTACGGCATTATATTCGTCGGTAATTTTCCTTCTCTAATGCATGGTTTTCTTGTAGTAATTTATATAAACCTTATATAAATATGTAAATGAGATTTAATGGAACAGAATATAAACTAGTTAACTGGAACTAAGGATCTATTCTAGTAATTGCATCCTTTAATTACTTCTTTTACCTTTGATTCTACGAGCCAAATTAATATTTGGATTAAAATTATTTATAACAAGTAATAGAAAATATACAATAACTGTTTGTCTCTAGAAATATTAGGCATTTTTTTATGTAATATGATGTAGTACATTTCGATCGCCCTAATTTTTTAATTCTTCTACTTTTTTTTTCAATATTTATAAGCATTTTACGTAACATTTGTTGAAATTAAATTACGTAATATACTTGAGCCAAATATGTTCAATGCTCTACTCAATAGAATAAACACTAACAAAACCTAGTAAGGTTTAAAGGAGGCCAAATCTTAAGACCAAATCTTACATTAGTTATAAATGAAGAAGAAAGTCTACAACTACTTCAAAGAAACACTTTTTTCTCTACCCATTTACTTTATGTGCGTGCTTTCAACCCAAACTCAATAAATCAAAATCTAGCAAGTTTCTCCCATAATCATAAAACTTTATTTAGTTTAGAAGCAAATAAAGCACTAGGGTTTAAAAAATTCAAAACTTTGTCCTAAAACATAGTAGGGAATGTAGTTTTAGAATACATAATAGAATTCTTCACAAAGAATAAGATGCTTAGGGAGATGAAGAAAATTTGTATTTGTATCATTCCTAAGATTTCTAGTCCTTTTCTTTATAAGACTAGTAATTGACACAAAAAAATTTATTTGTATCATTCTTAAGATTTCTAGTCCTTTTCTTTACAAGACTAGTATTTTATATAAAACATACATATATTTCATTAGTGTTTTATTTCATTTTTATGCCTAAATTACCTTTGCTTAATTAGTTTATGTTATGTTTTAGGCATTATCAAAAATGTTACTTTGGGATTAGATTTGTCAAGAATTACAGAGGATTATAAGAAAATAGATAAAGAAACCATAATTTTTAGTTAAATAAGATTTGACACACAATCATGTGCCAGTCCATGTCCCTTTTAGACCACTTAGAGATGCAGATACTGTCAAATGTATAGCTTAAAGAGAGATTGTATGGAAAAAATATCCAAAGAGTGACATAGCGTAAGGAAAATTGTATCTCAAGCTGTGTTTCCTTAAAAAAGTTAAAGAAAGATACACAATGTAGAACATGGACATGTTAGAACACATGTTCTACTCTAAAAAGAAGAACAAAAATCCACAACCTAGAGATTGTGTTTAAGGTAGAAAATTGTATACAAGTGACTCGAAAACCTAATTTTAGGGTTCTTTTATCAATATTTTTCATTTTCTTTTATTTTAAACCTAGTGTTAGTTGCCAACTAAAAGAAAAAATATCCTAGAGAAGCATAGAGCAGTTGTCTTTAAGGAAGCACAATATCAAAAATCATCCCAAAAACTTAGAGCATGTATTAAAATATTAAGATTAACTCAAAAATTTTTATTTTAATATCTTTTTTTCTTTATTACCTTTGTTAGTTTAAACATGATCAGTGGCAGAAGGGAACTTTGGTATTCTTTTTTAAAATATCGATTCAGTTTTATTTATAAAATCATGTTTTATTTCTATAAAATATCTTTTAAGTATTCTTAATATGAATTTAATTTAAGCTAGTGATTAGATCTGATATGAATTTGCATATTAATGATTCGAGAGAACTTATATATGAGTGAATCATGGTTCAAATATTATGAGTTACATGAGGTGCTAGAGATAGGCTTGCATAAATTTTTTAGTGTTAAGGTCAGACCTTGCAATAAATCTTATGAAGTTTAATGCATTATTGGGATTTAAGAGGTTTTACTACTTAAATAAAGATAATGGTTAATCAACTTGATAATATATTGTCATAACTCAAGAGAGAGGAATTTCATAATTTAAGAAGTTTTACTACTCAAATTATAAAACCTTATAAATTCATTAAATTATGAACAAAATGATGATGCCTGAGGGATTTCTTATTTAGATGACATTCATGTTTATTTTCTTCTCTTCATTGTATGCTTTGATCCATCTCTATTAGTTGTTTTCTTTACCTATGTTTAGTTATAGTTTTAGAGACAACTTTTAATCCATAAAACTAATCCTCTTATTTTAGTTGACTAGGAAATAACACAGAAATTTACTAAATTACTATTTCTTTCTTGTGGGGTTGATCCTTTATTAACTATTGGATTACTACTATATAATAGGTACACTTATCATAAGTTATGAGTAAGAAGGTGATAGAGAAAACTTTAAGAGTATAAATAATAAGTTTTTAGCACCATTATCGAGGAAGCAATTGGTATTAGGAGACTAGAGAATTATTAGTCTAGTCATTTTGTTTTTGTACATAATCTTGTATTACCTTCTATTATATTCTTTACTTAAACTATAATTTTACCGAATTATTTCTATGCTTGATGCTATTTTAGTTTTTGCTAATATGGAGGGAGAGCACAAAACCTTGTGAAATTATACAAAGTTAAGAAATAATATCTCTTTCTATTAGAAGTATGATAATAAAACACTCTATAAGATATTAGAGAAATATAATAATCTACTGAGAAAGTTTCCAAACCATAGGATATCTACTTGGTTGCAATTTAAAATTTTTATAATTTTTAGATTATGCTACAAAGCAAGTATTTGATATAGAAGTTAGGGGCCCTTCTATTAAAAAAATTCAATACCTACACTAAAGTTGATTAAGGAGATGATAAGGAACAATTACTAATGGCAATTAAGTAGGCAATCAACCAACTATATATACATGATGTGGTTGCTACCACTATACTGGCAACTCAAGTTGAGGTTTTAAGAAGGAAACTAGATAATCTAAGTGTAACAATGAGGCTATCACCAATATTATCATGTGAGTTATTTAGGGGAGAGCATAGAATCCAAGTTAGAAATCATTTTGTCAAGAAAAACTAAACAATTTGATTACTATGGATATTACTACTAAATTAGACACAACTTTATAACAATGTATACAATATAGGGTGGAGAAATAATACAAATTTTATTTGGGATAATTAAGCCACTCAAAACTGTCCTCCATCTTTAAGTTATGACTAACAACAACAAGAAGGCAAGTCATCTTTAGAGTTAGACATTGAAAGAATTACTAATGCAACCTGCAATGGAGTTAAGAGATTAAATACAAGGGTTGGTCAATTGGAAACTTCAAAAAGAACTTTTGAGGTAATAATGGAGCATATAATGTAACCTGCAATGAAATAAGAGATTAAACGCAAGGATTGGTCAATTGGAAACTTTAGAAAAGAACTTTTAAGGTAATAATGGACCATATAGTGCAACCTACAATGGAGTTAAGAGATTAATGACCTTGCCAAGCATGATAAATGAGAATATAAAAGACTATAAGAAGATATACATTTAGTGAAAATTATAAGAAAATAATGGATGTCAAGAAGAGGAAGTTATGAGAGAGGAAGTTACTGTTAAGGAAGAAGAGATGAACAACAAGGATATTTTTAATATATAAAATAAGATGAACTATTCTTTCTCTCATAATGATTCCTACTATTGTCTTAACGAGATAGACGTTAAATCTTATTACTCTTTCAAGATATCATTAAGTTAAGAGGATGCCATGAGAGCCTAAAAAGAGAAAGAAAGGGACAATCTCAAATATTGAAAGGATAAGACCTTAATGTGGTACATGCAAAGTCCTGAAGGAGGAGGCTTTCAAATCCTCCTTACCTCCTAACATTAAAATCCATCTAAAAGACTCTAAAGAAGTTAGGAGGCAACCCAATTCTTTACTTTTATTCACTTTATGCTCATTTGAGGCAATTTGATTCTTCTTATTTTTGATTTCTTTTATTTCTTTTTTATGTTTGTTAGTTTAAATATAATGAGTGGCTAGTTTATTTATATGTCTAGATAGGAGGGCACCCTAATATTCTCTTTGTATAGATTAATTCAATTTTATCTATCAAATGTTGTTTTTATTTATATAAAATATCTTTTAAGTATCTTTGATGTGTATATAGTTCAAATTAGTTATCATATCTGATATTAATTTACATGTGTAAGATTTGAGACAAACTATAGGTAAGTGGACAATGAGTAAAGATTTGAGAGAAACTATATGTAAGTGGACAAGGAGTTAGATATTAAGAGTTTTATAAGGTACTAGAGATAGACTTACACAAATAATCTAGCGTTAGAGTGTAAGATTTGAGACAAACTACATGTAAGTAGACAATGAGTAAAGATTCGAGAGAAACTTCTTGCAAGTAGAAAATGAGTTAGATATTAAGAGTTTTATA
The DNA here is from genome assembly GCA_025594535.1 of Erythroxylum domingense. Taxonomy (NCBI): domain Eukaryota; kingdom Viridiplantae; phylum Streptophyta; class Magnoliopsida; order Malpighiales; family Erythroxylaceae; genus Erythroxylum; species Erythroxylum domingense. Next base: position 39,778,663 of record JANQBM010000008.1, read on the forward strand.
GGTATTATGGCTAGACTTACACAAATCCTCTAGTGTTAGAGTCAAAGCTTTCAATAAATTTCACGAAGATTAACACTTTCTAGGGAAATTTTCGTCTAATATAAGAATAAATGGTTATAACGAGATAAAGAGAGAGAGAGCAATATAATAATTTAGGAAACTTCATGGGTCCAAATTACTAAAAAATTTTGATCTTGTTGAATCATGAATATAAAAATAATTCTAAGGGAGTTCTTATTAATATGACATTCATTTATGTTTTCTTCTCTTTATTACATGTTTATTCTATATCTAATAGTTGGTTACTTTACTTTGGTTTAGGCATAGTTTCATATTTAATTTCCAATCTAAAAAACCAATCTTCTTATTTTAATTAACTAGATAATAGCATGCGAGTTTACTCAATTCCTATTGCTTACTTATGGGCTCGATACTCTAGTCACCACTATATTAGCACCAAATAATAATTGTACTTACTTTAGTTTATGGATAACCTAAGGTGATAGAGAAAATTTTAAGATAAACAATAACACAAAAAATACAAATCTATCTTATATTATAACATTATTAAGAATGAAAATAGGTTGGGCCTGATTGAATTTATTTTCTAATTTTTTAAATTAAAAATGACATTATTTTACGTGAAATCCTAATTTTTTCTTAAAAGCTCGAGCTTGACCTAAATCCGTATTAACTCAGGCTAGGCCCATTGACTTTAGGTTGGGTTGGGTCAAGCTAGGCCTTTTTTGTTATTACTAAATATATTATATAAGATCATTGCTAAAAATGATATTTATTAGGAAAAAATGATATTTCCTCACATTATAAATCCACAGCAAGGAGCATTCATAAAGAGTAGGAGAATAAAAGATGACACACTCATGGAATAAAAGCTTTTCAAAGACCACTATAAGAAGAAAACTATCAAAAGTCTCTTAATGAAGATACTTTTTCATAAGGCATTTGATTTAATTAACTGGAAATTCCTATTTAACACCATAGACGATTTTGGGTTTCCTGATGTGTTTATCTATTGTCTAATCCTTTGTTTCAGTAAACCATCATATAACATCTTAATGAATAGAGACCTTACCTCCATATCTATTTATGCAAGAGGATTAAGAAAAGGAAACCCTTGTCTTCTTATTTATTCACTATAAGTATTATACCTTTAACCATATTTACAACAAAAAAGATTGAGCAATAAGGAGACTTTATCTACTACAACAAGTTTAAGAAGATAAAGATATTTCATCTCACTTTTACAAATGACCTTCTCCTCTTTTGCATGGTGTAGACATAAATCAGTCACAACCCTTATGAAATCTCTATAACTCTTCACAAATATATTAACTTTTGTAATCATAATAAGCAAAATTTGTTATACGTATATGCTGGAGGCTATAGAACTATTAAGCAATTATTTCTATCTATAAGCTTTAAGGGACAACAACTTCCTCTCAAGTATCTAAGAATTCTAATATAACTAAAGGGCTATCCCTACGGAATTTTCATCCCCTCTTTGATCTAATATTGATTGGAATTTTTTAAAGGTTGTCAATTATGAATTAATCACAAGTGCACAGAGTAGTTGTAGCTAGTACTGGCAAATATGGATCAATCCTGAAAATACAATGAATATAATTAATTACTGTTGTCCTATTATCTAGTTTACAAATTTAATTTGATTTTTTATTAAAGAAAATAAAGCTTAGGAAAATAAAATAAAATAAAATAAGAAACAATATTGAATTAGAGAAATAAAGAAATCACCTAGAAACTTATCGATATCATAAATTAGTGTCTAGGTTACGAATCTCCCTAAAAACCCCTTAATTGGTTGATATTTTATTATGCAATTGTTTTATCAACTATTGTATTGTGGAAATTCCTATGGTATGCTAATAGCTTTTTCAAGTCTAATAATAACTAATCTTAAGGTTATCAATCAAATTACTTAGGTTAAAGTTTATAGGATTCCTTTACTAAATTGTGAATTCCTCTATTAGGTTTGAACCTAATTTGGAGGATTTACGTCATCTTATCTCTAAGGTTGCAATCAACTCCTTTCAATTATGGTAGATCTGTTTATACAACGATTTCTCAATCGCTCTATTATGAAACTAGATTATGATCTAATATTCTGGATCTATTAGAACAAATATTAAACACGTGATTAAATCATAATAGATCAATTAAAACAATTGCATTAAATAAAAGTACTAAATCATGTTAAAACATAAACATAGGATTCATCCTACATAGACACTAAAGAAATTTAGCTACATATGGTAGGAAACGAAATCAAATATAAAAAGAAAGAAAATAAAATAGAAAATAAAATGGTAATTCTACATCTTTGCAAGGTAGAGGTTTGATCTTATATTCTCTTAGATCTTTCAATGATTTCCTTTTTTTTCCACTTCTCTAGATCAAAATTGCCCCTTGAGTTGCCTCTAAAAGTCTTTGAGCATCTATACATGTCTACTCTTGTATTTTGCCTCTGAAACATGTCTTTTATAGTAATTTTTTAAGGTTATGGGTGATGCACGCTCTGATACACAACCATGTACTAAACTGTGTATAACCTAGAATACCCAGAATTTGTAACTATGCATGACATAAGAGAAGTACACAGGCTGGTGCACAGCTTTGTATCCCTTCTTTGGTTCAAATCTTCATTTTATGCCCCGTTTGCATCTAAATTCTTTAAGTCTGTGAAGGCAGTTATAACCTATAAACACACTTAGAGCAAACAAAGTACCAATATATAATAAAAGCATAAAATATTAAGATGAAATACATTAAATATGGTTAAATATTCATCTATTAAACATCCCTATACTTAAACTTTTTCTTGTCCTTAGACAAACCATTATCAAAATTAGAAATCTTAAAACATCACTTCTTTATTAATCTTAACCTATCTATTTATCCTATAACTCATCATGTCATATTGAATCAAATTAACATACAATTAGAATCAAATTATTCTAAAATTAAATTCCTAGCAATATAAATAGTAATCACATTAATACCAGTACAATCAATATTCAATAATGAAATACAGTATTGACAGACAGATTTCAATTAAGTCATGATATTAGTTCATAAAATTTTATAACCAGGATTATAATAAGCTTAAGAAAATGCTAGAAATCATGAATCCCTTATAAGTGTATGTATAATAGGTGAGAATTGTTAATGTTACTTTCCTAAATGTGACAATTTTTTCTGAATTCTGATCCATCCAATTTACGATTACATCTTTACAAAATATAAGAAAAAAGGATTAAAAATAAAAGAAATAATAAAACTAACACTATTGAATTTAAGAAATAAAATATCCTTAACTATAATGTTAGAGAAAACAAAATAATTAACGGAAAAATAAGAAATACGTACAAAAGATAAAGAAAAAGGAAGAATATACAAAACTAAGCGTCTACCTTATCCTATGATCATGGCTAGTTTGATGAAGGAGGCTTTTTGTGGTGATGATCTTAGCCAGGTGGAGAAGCTGCAAAGGAAGTATCTTCGTCTAATGATGGGGGTTGGAAATTAATGCCTAGACGGCTTGTTATTACAAGCATCAGCTCTCCCATCCATCCAACTTTAGACCACAACTCTCCTAACTGTACACTCAAAGTTTCCAACTATCCTACTTACTCTAGAAGCTTAGCCTGTTGAAGTCGGAGTGTCTATTAAGTTCCCACAATCCAGACCACCAATTTCTTTAATAAAGCTATCTTCAACTGAGTTAGATTATGAAACCTAGCTTGGGGACCTCTCAGAACCTCCTGAGCTAGTAATGCCTCATCTGATTCTAGTGGTGATGGTTGTGGTTGTTCTACTACAAGTTGTTATGCTCTATCTCCACCTTTGATACCGGCTTGTCAACCTCCCCAAAGTTTGTAAATGTCTCCCGTAGGACCTCTATGTCGACATACAATGCGCATATGTTGTATCACTACTAGGTTGAGCACTACTGTGTTCATCAACTCCTGCATCGGTGGTAGTTGATCGAATACACTCATTCCTTGTGCTAGTTAGGTCACATAAGGTCTAATACATACTGTGCCGACCTTTTTGTCTTCACTCTAATGCCGAATAAATTGGAAAAGTTCATGTCCCAAGTGAATAGGCATTTGCTTGCTCAGACTCCAAAGATATAAATGTCCACATTATTGATGACTCCCTAGCTATCTCCTTAACCACTAAGAGTATGGATTAGGATACCATGGATGTATCTGAGTGCTGCATATTGTAAGGTTGAGGCTTTGGACTTGCTCAGATCATAGTCATCCTTAGTGCTGATCCTACTTTAGAAGTGTCACGGAGACAACTCGTGTGAAATATCAGCTCGTAATGCTAGGTACTCTGGTGTCACTCCCAGTCATACAGACCCATGGTGATGAACTCGGTGTAGCTCATCTGATGCATCTTCCCCATCATCCGAAGCTGGACTATATTGGGGCAATCCTTGTCGTAACATCCCTTCTCCATGAAGAATATGGACAAGACCTTTAAGGTAAGCTAAGCCAACTTGCTCTAATGCCTCCCAATTGATATATCTACTTACACTAAATTTCCTATCCTTCAATTGCTGATAATGTTCTCTAGGGGCTTGTTTGGAGTGAAGGATTCAACTCGTTGCCTTTTTCTTGAAGTCTCCTTATCACGCCATGATCTTGTCATCTTACCTGCAACTTTAAACAAGTGTAAGAAATTTAACGTATAATTCACGAAGGTATGCTTTTCCCCACACATAAATTCAATCATACTCACTAAAGTATTAATTGCGAAAATTAACTAAACATAAAAAATTAAACAACTAGGAAGAATTAATAAAGTAATGCACATAAATAAATAAAAATAAACAATTTTAATTATAAAATCAATTAACAAACTAACAAATCCTAAAATTATAATTAGAAATTGTATAATTAACAAATTAAACTAACGTAATTGTTAAATTACAATTCTAAACATATAATTGAAATTAAAAATCCTAAATTACCAATTTCACAAAATTTATGCAATTAAACACTAAATCCATGCCATTAAAAATAATCCCAGTCTTAATTAATGCCGGAAATAATTAATTAACCTAATTAAACACAAAAATATTGCAATTAAACACGTAATGAACAACAATTGCAATTTTATGCAAATTAAGTTCAAATTTCTCCCAATTCATATGCAATTAATCAAATTGAATCATTAGAACAATTGGGTAATGATTAAATTCAACTATTAAATTGTAATTAGTCATAAAATCACACAAATTCTCCGAAAATCCTGAAATCGTGAAATTGGCATTTTTTATTGAAATATTTGCAAATAACGTAAAACAGCTAATGAACCATGCATAAACAAGTAGCCAGAAAACTTACTTAGGTGTCACCAATTTAACTGAAAATGCAAAAATTGAGTCCAAAGAATGCAAATAAGTCAACAGAAGTCAGAGAGGAAAGGACAGAGTGAAAATGTAACACCCCATTACCCTAGGGTACGCACCGGGACGCCCGTAAGTCATTCCAATACATATCCTAAGATAAGGGAGCGCTACGTGCGATCACTACAGAACTCCACATGGCATCACATACATTTAAATAAT
>JANQBM010000008.1:39784382-39798760 GCA_025594535.1 Erythroxylum domingense
TATTCACAATTAAAACCGGGAAAATGTCATGCATGCATGTACAAGCATTTCATGTGCAAAAATTCACTATTTATTAGCCATGTGCATATATGAATGCATGAATATGTCAAAAACGCTTTCAATAAGTGAGGGGATGTTACAAAAAATATGAGAAGTTAGGGTTTTTAAGGTGTATCGTGAGAGTACATGATTTGAGACACGAACATATATAAAATTGTGTATTTCACTAAGTTATAGCTTTTCGCAGGTTTACACGAGCATGTATCAAAACACGTAAAACTACACTAGTGTGCTGAGAGAGCATGTAACTCTCTGTAAAAGTGTGAAACTTTGAACTTAATGCTCAATCATGAAAATTTTACACTTTAGCAATATGACCTATAGCACACATTCCCCTAAAGTAATAATTATGCATAATTTTTTTCCAAAAATGCTTAATTTTTTCTATCTTAAAACACATCAAACAAAATTCAATTAATTTAAACTTATACTAACATAAAAACAAAACAAAATATCATCGAAATTGAAATAAAACTAAAACTAACTTATAGTTTGCCTCCTATGAAGTGCGTCTTTACCGTCATTAGCTTGACGTACCTTTTTCACTCACAATGGCTTGATAAATTGTGTTGTAGCTTTACTGTAGGTTCCATAACTTGTAGTTGGGATACCTTTCGATACTTTCTGACATATTTTCCTTTGTTTTATTCCCTTAAATTTGTAACTTTTTTGGTTGATCCTTACATGTAGGGTTTTGTAAAGCATCTTGACAAGACTCATCAACCTCAATAGCATCCAGAAATTTAAGAGAATTACATCTGACATTAGAGAGTCTAAATGTAACCTCTTTGTCCCTTACTCTCAAATTTAACTTGGCTTTCTCAGTGTTTATAAGTGACTTGGAAGTTGCTAGGAATGGTCGTCTAAGGGCTAAGTGTATTTATAATCTTCCTCTATACCCAAAATGATAAAATCAGCTAGGAATGCAAACTTATCAACCTTAATAAGTACATCTTCTATTATTCCCCTAAGACATTTTAATGATCTATCAGGCATTTGAACATATATCCTAGTTGGTTCAAGTTCTCATATTCCCATTTTTTCAGATAAGGTGTAAGGCATCATTTTTCTTTCAGCCCCGAAGTTGGCTAAAGCCTTATCCACCTTTAAACCAACAATAGTACAAGGAATATAGAAATTTCCTGGGTCAGTTTGCTTCTTTAATAGTTTGATCGTTTTGTTAGAGCTCTCCTCAATTAACACAGCAGTTTTTAACTTCTTTAAGTCTTGCTTGTTTAATGATGTCTCTTTTGATATTTCTGTACTCTTTAGTCTCTACAAAAGAGACTCAATAAGGGAAAATTCCTTCTTCAATTATTCTAAAAGGTCAACGACCTTATCTAACTCTACTGCTAATGATTTTCTCTTTGATCTGATAGGATATGGAAGTGTAGGTCAATACTCCTCGATTCTCTTCACGTAAAATCCACATTTAGCTTTCGAGTGACTCTCAGTAGTCACTTCCTTCTATCCTTCTTGGAGCTTCTTATCAATATTCTAGGTGATTGTCATTATTCTCTCCTTAGGAATTGTTTTAGTTGTGCTTACCAAACTTACCTTTGGTCTCTCCACCATCAAATTTATCAATTGGTCAATTCAAACCTCTAAATTATGTATGGATGCATCTGTTTGTTAATGTTTTGTCCTTAATTCTTAAATGAATTCCATAATCAGCTAATCCACACCATGTTTTTTTGGCTATGATGCTTGTTGTTGAAATCCAAGTGGAGGATTATTTCTTTGTTGTCCTTTATTATCCCATAAAAAATTGGTTTCGTTCCTCTAACTAGGACTGCAAGTATTACTATAAGGATTGTTTTGGGGTCTTAAAGCTTTCCCTAGGTAATCCATGTGTTCAGGTTGAACTGTTTGGTGTTCTTGTCTTTGATGATCTAGCCCACATGTTTCATACTGCATCACCCTTCCTTATGAAACCATAGTCAATCTATCTATCTTCTTACTCAAGGCCTCTTCTTGACTTGCAAACTGTTCCACCACATCTACTTTGTACACTCCCACTAGCCTATTAGTTCGTGCTCTAGTTGATCACTACAGGTAGTTATTCATGGCCATGTTTTTTATCATCTCTTAGGCCACTTTAGGTTTTTTATTGTTTAGTGTCCCTCCAACTGCTACATTTGTCAACTGCCTCATACTTTTAATTATCCCATTATAAAAAGTTTGGATTTGCATCCACAGTGGTAGTCCATGATGAGAGCATCATCTAAGCATCTCCTTGAATCTTTCCAATGTGTCGTACAGTGATTCACCTTCAGTTTGGGAGTATGATGAGATGTCATTTCTCAGCTTTGCAGTCTTGGTAGGGGAAATTAATTTAGTAAAAAATATTTGAAACTTGATCTCATGTAGTAAGTAACAAAAGTGGCTTAGAATTTAGCCGTCGTTTGGCCTTTCCTCCTAGGGAGAATGAAAATAGATGTAGTCTTGATCTTAAATGTATCACAAATCTCTAAAAAGTTAAAAATATGCACGTTAGATTCTTCATCTGGAGTCCATCAAACTTGACTGATTATTAAACCATATGGATTACGCTTGGCTTCATCTTAAAAGAAAACGCTTTGTGGCTTATTTAAACATGTGGCTTGCTTACAAGCTATGAATCCACTTTGTGGAGAAAAGGGTGGAAGCAAGCCGCTGATTATTGATCCAGAATGATGTTAAATGTGCAGGTCATGTTGATCTACAGAGGTTAAAGAAGCATTGTATGAGAGGCAACCCACGAGTTAGTTTTAATTTTATTTCAATTTCTATATTATTTAGTTTTTTCTTTCATGTTAGTCTAAGATTTTATTTTCTGTTATATTATTTTTGTTGTTTCTTTTTATCCTTTTCTTTCATATTTTGCAAGGATGTTAGTCTCACATTAGATGGATCCAAATTAGAGAAGTCGTCATAGTCAGGACAGTACCACTAAACCCCTCACTTTTTCATAAATGCTTATCTTGTATACATTAGGGACAATGTATAACTTTAAGTGTGGGGATGAGTTTATTGAATTTTAATTGATTTCTTCAAGCTTATTATAATCCTGATTATAAATTTTATTAACTGATATCTTGAATTGGTTGAATTTGTCCATTAATATTGTACTTCATTGTTGAATACTGGTTTGAATTAGTGTGCCAAAAGAATGATGGGTATAATGAAATTAGTTTTCTAAGTCATAATTTTCGTAATCATTTTAAATTTCAAGTTGAATGAAATTTTGTATATTATTTACACATATATATACTAAATTTTTTTCACGAACTTTTAAGCCTAAAAGCAAATTTTAAAATTTTTTAAAGCTCTTGTTATTTTTCCATGTGTGTGATATCATGTATAGTAGGATCATTCTAGAACTTGCTTTACTGTGCATATTGAGACCATAATTGCTAAATTAAAAGCATTGATATGATGAAGGCACTTAGATTCATCAATTTGCTTTAGTTTATTTCTTTGAAATCACTGTACCCTAAAATTTACCTTTAGGAATAACCAAGTTGAGCCTTAACCTTTTTCATTAATTAAACCCACATGTTAACCTTTATCCTATTTTTCATTTAAGAACTTTTTATTGTTTTGAACCTTGAAGGTTATTTACATTGTTTACTTGTTAAGCCCTGAAATTTTTGAAAGGTTCAATATGTTTATTATTACATTACTGAATATTGTGATTTAAGAAAAAAAAGAAAAAGGAAAAAAGAGTATATAAAATAAGAAACGAAAAAAAGAGAAAATAATAAGCATATAGTACCATTAGTTTGCAATGAAAAGACCAATGTGTATTATGAATAAGTTTCTTGTAATGTTCTTTTTAGTAAATTTCCTTCAAATCAAACTTTTTATTATCCTAATCTTATCGTACCTAAGCCCTATTCCAACCTTATAAATACCTTTAACTTTTTGTTTTTAGTTTGTATATAAGTGGTGGAGGTGTGATTCGATTCAAGCCTATGCTAAGAGTTCTAATATGCAATGATTGAGAGTTTTGATGTTTTTTTCCCTAAACACAAGAGTGCATTGAGTGAAATCTTTGTAAGGGTTTAAAGATATATGCTTTTGATTTTAATGCGATTGTTGACGTGATTACTATTAATATTTGATTAGGAAGTCAATTTTAGGATAACTTGATTTTAATTGTATGTTAATTTGACTCAATAAGATACAATGATGTATAGTATGAATGGATAAATTGAGATTCATGATGGATTGATGTTGTAAAATTTATAATTTTGATTATGGTTTGCTTGAGGGCAAACAAAAGCTTAAGTATGGGGATGTTTGATAGATGGATATTTGACTATATTTTTACACCCATATTTGATGTATTTTGCTTAATATTTTATACTTTTATTGTATATTTGGTACTTAATTTGCTCCAAGTGTGTTTAAAAAGTATAATTGCCTTCATAGATTCAAAGGAGAAGAATTCATATGAAATCACGGCATAAAACAAAGATTCAACGCACAAAAGAGATGCACGGTCGTGCATATGCCTGTGCACTTTTGAGTGGTCGTGCACTTTCATGATATCCAAAGAGTTTTGGTTACGTACGGTCTGATGAACAGCTGTGCATTAGATTGTGTATCTCAATTATGATTTCGTAAGTAAAGATTAATAAATCCTAGTGTGAATAGAAATACCGTAATTAGAAAAAGTTTATTGCAAGCCTAGAGATAGGATGACATAAATCTTCTAGATTAGAGTCAAACCTAATATAGGGACTTATAAATTGGTAACACAATCCTATAAGATTTAACCCGAGAAATTTGGTTAAAGACCTTGGGATTAGTTATTGGTAGACTCAAGGTCAGCTATTAATAAACCATAGGAGTCTCCATAGTCCAATACATCAACAAAGCAATTGTATGATAAAAGATCATCTTTTAATTAAAAGGATTCAAACCTAGATACTAATTTCTGATAACGATAGCTTTTAAATGAATTCCACTGTCTTTGCATTCATTATTGTTTCCTATTTCTTTAACTGTTTTAGTTTTTATTTTCTTTTTGTTAAAAATATAAAATCAATTTGTAGGCTAGATAATAGAGGAAGGATAATTACTAGCATTCATCGTCTTTATAGATCGATCTGTACATACCGGTTCTAGCTATAACTATGTCGTGCAATTCTGATTATTATAATATTGACTAACACAAAATAGGTCAATCAATTAGCATGCAAGAAAGTAAATCAAATGACACCTTGTTACTGAAGGAGACAAATTTATTCTCAGCTAATACCCTGAGAATTATTTAGAAAATAAATAAATGAAAAAGATTCCTTATACTTTGATTACAGGAAGTCTAATATATGCTTAAGTTGCTATGCATCCAACTGTTGTGTTCATTATTGGAATATTGGGTAGATATTTAAGTAATATGAGAATGGATCATTAAAAAGCAACTAAAATGGTTATGTGGTATCTTAAGAGAACAAAAGACTATATACTCACATACAAAAGATTGGATAAGTTAGAGATCACTGGGTATTCCAACTTTAATTTCATTGGATGAAAAAATAGTTATAAATCCACTTCAAGATATATTTAGCTACTTCCTAGAAGATTGCTAAGAAAACACTCATAGCTTCTTCTAATATATAAGTTGAGTTTGTAACATTTTATAAGACATCTAATCATAGGATATGGTTATGGAACTTTATAGCTAGATTGTAAATTATAAATGGAATTAAGAGACCATTACAACTATTTTATGATAATAAGCCAACAGTGATGTATTCTAACAACAATTGGAACTTGTCAAAGTCAGACAAAATTGACATTAAGTTGATAGTTGTGAAAAAAAGATTTCAAAGTAGTCATATTTCTTTAAAGAATATTAGGACAAACTTCATGATTGTGAATATGCTAACTAAAGGTTTACCATCTAAGGAATTTTATGAGCATATTGCTCATATGGGTGTTATGTCATTTGATGATTTGTTATTTTTGTAGGAGTTTGTATTTATGGATACTTGTTGTTATAAACATGTCCTATGAATTTTTATGATTTAATACTACATTATAAAGGATTTTGTGGTATACTATGATTTTGTGTAATTTAATCTCACTAAGGAATAAATAGGACTATTAGAAAAAAGAATGTAAGATCACATGACATAAAATTTTTATACTACACATCCAACTTGATCTCTGTCATTAATTATATTACTGTATGTGGCCACTGATTGGTCTAGTCGTGATAATTATGACGAACATCTCTTTGATCCTATATTAATATTATTGATGGATTATATTATTTAAACATGATTTTACATAATAGCAACTTTAAGCTTATAAGGTTATTATGACATATAATTATAAGGTATTATGTATATGTAGTCTAAGTAGGAGATTGTTAGAAATTTTAATGGAATTACATACACATATATATTAATAATTATATGTCATAAACTATCATAAGGTTTGGCTCAAGATTAAAATGACTTAAAAAGATTTAAGGTTGATAGGCCTAAACTATCTAATTAAGTACGAGTTATTAAATGTGTAAAAATCCCACTCTCATAATCTTAACTTATATGTGCAAATTAAGAATAAGCACTATATGCAAATAAATGTAGAGCACATGGCTTTTTTTTTTATATCCTATCATTGAAAAAGGTAGATAACCTACACACATCTCTTGGAAGACCAAAAGTTAAAAGGAGCCACATCACCTTAGTCACGTCTATTCCAATAGATTCAAATACACTTCTATAGTCAAATTTATTCTTAATAATCTAAAATAATTAATTCAAGTTTATATTATAGATTTTATATTAAAATTTAATGTAAGAAAATATGAAATGACCTAGTTAATCATATAAACAAATGTAATGTAGATGTAAAAATGTAAAAGTACAATTGACTTTTTCTTAGTTATTTTTTTGGACAAAATTACTTTAAAAAGTACATTAATATAAAAATGACCCATCTTGAAACGAACTACTCATCTTTTTTAAATCTATTTTGTAGTCCAACGCTCCTTTTTTCCCTCTCATCTGTTTTTTTTTTTTGGACTCTTGCCTTAGAATATATGGCCTCACTAACTAGAGTGACTATTGAGAAGTTGCAAGCGGCGTCAACAACAGCCTACATTTTAAGCATTTTCTAATCGAACTGACTATTGTTGTGTAAAGCGACTAATTTTGGTTTTTTCACAAGGTGAGTTTTTGAAAACTTTTAATTTCATTTTTTATTCCACTGAAATTTTTTCAATGGTTTGCATCTCTTTTTATGGTTTTTATGGTTAGTTGTCTTTCTCATTTCTTTTTTTGCAACCTTTTTTTATTTTTCGTGAGTGAGATGTTGTTCATATTGGTGAAAATGAAATATATGGAAAAAACGTTGTAGAAAAAAAATAGATGCAACAGTTGAGATTTTTGCAGATAATAGTGAAGTTGAAAACAAGAAAGACTTAGGAGGTGGAGGGATTGATGTATGAGAATGATAAACTACTTTGTTTAAAATGGTTTTCTACAAACCTAATAAATTATACTATGTTTAAAAAAGAATTGAGACCATCTAAGATGTAAAACAAAATTTTCATTGCCTTCTTTTGGGCTATTGATCCCCAATTTTGGTTTGCCGAAATACAGTAAGAACCATATTATTACATCTTCAGGATTTAATTTTCAAAATTTTCAAAATTTCTGTAAAGGGAAAAGATGGATCTTCTTTATGCAAAAATGAATACAATTTCACACTTCATTATTTTAACCAGTAACACTAGTTCAATGTTTTGTTTCATAAACATTTGTTTTATTTTAATTATTTCATCTTATATTAGAGTATATGAATATTATAAGAGCTTTTGTAATAAGAGAAGGGTTGTAATTAGAGGGTTCATTCTAGTTTGTTCCATTTGACACTTTAATGCAACAATAATAACATCAACAACAACGCCCAGTAGAAATTCTACTAACATGTAGGATCTGGGGAGGTCCAATAGTATACGACCTTACCCTAACTAGTTGAAAAGTTGTTTCCAAATGACCCATATGAAAAGGGAAAAATAAAAATAAAATAAATAAATAAATAAATAAAAATAAAGATAATGATAATAATAATAGTTATAATAAGAAAATTAATAGTAGTAGTAATAGTAGTAGTAGTAATAATAATAATAATAATAATACTAATAATAATAACAATCATCATCATCATCATCATCACCATCATCACGATAATGATGATACTAATAGTAATACTAATACTAATACTAATACTAATACTAATACTAATACTAAATTAAGCTAGGTAGGTATAAAAGGCTGGAAATTTAATGCAGTAAGTTGTAATATGGCTTGGCATATTAGGTGAGTTGCCTGCTCAGTTCAAACTGGCAAGGATAGGTAAAAGATCTAGGTGCAGCTATAAGAGGTTGGTTAGGAGGTGTATCTTTTGGTAATATGAATCTGATAGGTGAGTTGTGGACTTGTATAAATTGTGGTGCTTGAAAGTTTTTGATGTCAACTTAAAGAAACTTAATCTAGTTGTGTTAGTACAATTTTCATCATTAGGTCATCAATAAGATGAGCAAATTATGGAAAAGAGATCTCCAATTATAGATAATTACCAAAATAAATTAAACCTGTAATAGTAAATTCATGCACGAAGAGAGAATAAGTTATCTAGATATTATCCCTTTTTGCTAATCATCCCTATAAAACTATGTTATCTAGATATTGTCCCTTTATGCTAATCATCCCTATAAAACTATCAGTTCAACCCCTATGCTAATCATCCCTATAAAACTATTTGTTCAACCTCTACTTTCTCACAATTCAATGAAAGATTTGGTTCATCTTGATCGTGATTACAAGAAAGGGGTTCGTTTCAATTCTACTATAAAGATACTAACATTTAAACTAGTAGAGGAATAGAATTATTGAAGTTTATGGCTTATGAAAGCAATCTCAATCACAAGGAAACCGATTTAAGACTTCTCGTACCAAGTATCCATGAGAACAAGGTGTTGTCTACTCCTAATATCAGAAAAAATAAGAGGGATTTCGTAGAGATATCTAAAGAGTGGAGATCTAAGAGCAATTCCAGTAAGTGTAGTGTTGGAAATGAAGATAGTGGTAGCCATACGCCTCCCACCAAGTAAGTTCTTTTCTTTCGACAGGGATATTCAATTCAATTTCTTACTTGCAAGTGTAGTTATTGATTTCATTAGCTGATGTTATATCTATTGGTTGATGATGGGTGGCAGGGCATAAGTAGTGTGATGGCCAACTGTTCGATCGTACCATAAAAATTGCCTGCAAACTAAGAAAAATGATTCTAATGGTGTTGGAATGTTTGTGAAAATAAGTGTGGATGGAGCTCCCTATCTTAGAAAAATTGATCTTAAAATGTTCAAAAGTTGCCTAGAACTCCTTAAAGCCTTAGACAATATGTTCAATCCTAGAATCAATAAGTACACAAGAGTGCAATAGTATCTTTTATGAATTTTTAAAGTGAAGATGCAAATAGTTTTTCCTCTTATTATCAGCTCTGACGTGTCTAGCTTTACAAATCTCAGGTGAGTGCTCTAAGAGAGAAGGATATAGTGGATCTGATTATGCACCTACATTCGAGGACAAAGATGGTGATTGGATGCTTATTGGGGATGTTCCATGGGAGTAAATTCTGATTGCCTCCCTCTTTTGACCTTTAAGGATTGGGTTTCTTAAATACCAACAAAATTACACTTAAAATTTTATTATGTTGATGCTCTCTTGCAAGAAGCTAAGAATTATGAAAGGATATAAAGCTGGAGGAATGGGTTGTTTGTAACCGAAGCCGTGATCTGAATCAAAAAGAAGAAACATAGATTCATACCGTCACTTAGCTCGGATTCTTCTTTTGGCACACTGATTCCAAAAGTGAGGCCTCTTGGAGATTATAGTAGGAACTGAAAAATTAAAGTTGAGATTTTTTTCCCTTTTATTTCTTTCTTAAATACTTTCTAGCTAGTTTTTGTGTTTTGATCATATGATACCCTAAAAAATATAGGAAAATAGAATAAGAAAGTACTAAATTGTACACACACAAAAATGCTTGATTCATCTTTTCTCAACACATGATTATACGGATGAAATTAAAAGGAAATTACATAAAAATTTTGTAAGATTTTTATGTAGGAAAGCAATATATATATATATATATGATTATGATAATAATATATTTTTATCTTAACCATTTAAAGTTTGGCCTCCAGTTTATATAATATATCAAGGGCTCACATCCATTTAAATCCTAAGACAACTCCATTAGCATTCAAAAAAGAAGAAAATAGAAAATTATATTCTTAGGATACACATCTATTTACCCCCAAAAGAACATAGACTAGAATTGGATCTAGAAACATAAATAATAATTGCATAGTATCATAGAAGTCAGAAATAAAAGCAAGATGGAAAATGGAAGAATAGAGTTATCTAAGATTAACCTGACTCTTTAAGTAGGAGGAGGTGGTATAGAAAGGGAGACGAGAACCTTTGTATATATTTTATTTATAAGAATTAATTAATTTAAAAACATAATATATTATATTAAAAATTATTAACAAAAGAATATAATTACAAAATAGAAACAGGATGATAAAACCAAACATGTTTTTTTTAGTTTTTTATTACAAATCCCAACTAAACATGTTTTTGTTTTCAAATTTTATATTAGAGATCTCAACCAAACATGTTCTTGCTTTCATATTTCTGTTTTTCTATTGTAGATTTTAGTTATATACTTGGGCATTGAAATTTTAATCAAAGCTTTTTTCTTCATTATATGTGAAGGTGGACAAATTAATGTCAACAGAAGGATGAAGGGGTTATAAATCTATTGCAAACACTTAATTTTGTTCTAAACATTTTATCTATTTTATTTATTTCTTAAAACTTAAGAAAAAAAAATTATGTTATTAATAATTTTAAATTCATTTCTATTTTATAACATTTTTATTAAATTTGATTTGTATGTTATTAATTTCAAATTTTAAGAGTTATGTGTGAGGTATGACATTTCGAGTAATGGAACAATATAATGAAAATAAAAAAGTAAATGGGATGTAGAAAATGTACATAAACTTCTTCAATCTCAATAAGATATGTCTAAAAGATAATTATCCCTTATTTAAGATTAAATAACTTGTCAAAAACTAACATCTAATTTATTTCTTTTCATATTTTATAATTTTTAAAATAAATTAAAGTTGCAACCCCAGTGATAAAAGTTAATTTTAAGTCCATTTCTCTTAAGGCATTCTCAAAAGTGTTAGATATATCATTTCTATGAGACAGATAACTAACAAGCTTAAAAAGAGGAAGGCCAAAAAAAGCTAGTAGGAATGCTAGAAGAAGAGGGAGGGCATGAGAGAATTGGCAAATACTCTAAAACCGAAAAAGGATTTGTTAAGAGAAACCATAAAAGGAGGTAAGGTTTCAGAAAAAGAAAATAAAATATCTGTTTAGGTGGAAATTTAGACAAAGAAGAAAAGTAGACCATGACTTACCAACTCTATCACTAACACAATTAGGTGTTATTTTACCGTTAGAGTTTTAATGTTGGCAGCTTGAGAATAAGGGTTAGTAATGGGTGACTCATATTGGTTTTACATGAAAATTATAAACCAATACATTTACATAATGATGTCATATTTCTAAATAGAATCAAATCAAACAATTTATAAATTTAAATCAAATGAAAACTAATTCAAACCAAATTAGTTTAATTTGGGTGATCTCAATTGGTTTGATAATTTTAAATTTTGATATTTGTTAAAATAATAAAAATATAATATTTAATATTTCTTTACTAGATGATAGGATATATGAGAAACTCATGTGTAAAATAACAAATTTAATCATAATTTTATAATCTTATAAAATATTTATAAAACATAAATTTCTCAACTAGGTGAATAATTTTAATAGTGTAAAAGATTTTAATATTTAACACAACAAAACAATTAATTATATTAATTAATAAATAATAAAATTTACATTATTAATACTCTGTTATATGCAAAAGTTATTTTTTCAGAAAAATAAAATAAATTAAAAAAGTTAAACCTCATTAATTTTGTAATAGGGATTGGATAAAGTATCAATTAAAAAAAACTAAGAATCGTACATACATTTTCTCTATTTTTACTAAAAAGAGAAAAAAAATTAGAAGCACTTAAAGGAGAAAAAGAGAAATTAATTGAACCATTTGAAAAATACTCTATTCAATTATAATATCCTTAACATATGAATTATTTTTCAAAAAAAAATTAGACTTATATGAAAAAAAATAGAATTAAAGTTTAATAACACTAATAATCAAACAAACATAATGATGTTAATTTTTGTTTGAATGAAGTTAGACTAACACAAAAATAAAATCAAATATTTGTTTTCTATAATCTTAAAAGTAAATTATTTTTATTTTTAAGAAAAAACTATTGAATTTTATTTTATTTTAATTAACTCACCTCTATTTGAGAATAAAACATATGTTTACTATGTTTACTCTCATAATAAAGTAGTCTCCTTTTGACCAAGATAATAACATTTTCAGTCAAATAAGTATCCATTTTACTTAGAAATGTGATAGGGAGGGAATCCAACATGACCTTCTAGACTTGAAAGGGCCCAATAAAGAAGACAAATCTAACATCATAAAGAAGAATGGGGCCAAGATGGCTAGATGTCCAACAAGGAATACTAAACGGTCTAAAGGTTGAGAAGATTTCATCCACTAAAGTGAAGACACCTTCCAGACCATTCCATGATTCCAAGTTGTTATTCCTTTCCCAATTCTATTACAAATTGTTTTTTTGTTATTCTTCTATTTTTGCATTTTACGGAATAGTGTACCAACATCAAATGTGGTTGACTATTTGTATGCGATAAATTTCAAAAGGAAACAATGTGAAAATTTTCAATCTTTCTCTTTATCTTCATTTCTTTCAGAGGCTTCCTAACCTCGAATCTAGGAAATTATCTTTCACCTATCAATTTGGTGCTTTCATTGACCATGGCTGATAACACACATTCCAAAGCCATCACTGACTACCTTAAAGAAGCCATCAATAAACTCACCCTCAATCAAAACACACTCACCACCAGTCAATCTGCTTTTACTTCTAAACTTGACAAGATCCTTGCCAAATTGGCCACTACTGACACTCAATCTAGTCCTCCACCATTCGACCCTTCCGAATCCTCCCAATTCCCCATCCAACTTTATCCATTGATTCCACCTCGCGTAAATCTTACATGAATTAGAAATTCCCAAGTTCGATGGCTCTAATGCCAAAGGGTGGATTTTTAAAATAACCTAGTTCTTTGAATACTGTGTTACACTTACCTCTGACTGACTCAAAGGCGCTTAGTTCTACATGGAAGGCCCTGCTTTAAGTTGGTTTCAATGGATGCCAGAAAATGGTCAAATTACTACTTAGGAAAATTTTTTATTAGCCTTAGAAATATGATTTGCCCCATCGTATTATGATGATCCCAAAGGCACCTTGTTCAAACTAACCCAACATGGCTCTATCCTAGTTTATTTATCAAAATTCGAAAACTTAGCCAATCGCATTACGGGTCTCCATCCTTCCATTATCCTTAGTTGGTTTATCTCACGTTTGATTTCAAAAATTCTCCGATAAGTCTAAGCCTTCTAACCCCTTTCACTAAATCAGGCAGTGGCACTTACAAGGATTTAAAAAGATAAACTTGTTGATGCTAGACGCCATTCTCAGTTTAAAACTTCCTCTTCCGGACCTAATTTTTTCTTCCTCCATTATTATCCTCCGCAAACCTGCCCGAATTACAATCACCTTTATTACCCACCCCTTTGAAACCCAACTTCAAACGATTAATTCTGGAAGAAATGATGCTTAAAAGAGATAAATGTTTACGCTATAATTGTGATGAAAATTTAGCCCTTCTTATAAATGTAAATCAAGATTTTTTAGTCTTATTATAGATGATCATGTGATAGTGTGTAAATCTAGCATGTTTTAGTTCCTAATTCTATGCTTATTTGGTGATTTATTGTGTTTAAATGTGAGCTTTTACTTGTTTTATATATTTTGGTTAGGGGTTGCCAGATGTTATGAGAATGAAGCATTTTGAGCATATTTGAGAGGCTTTTGATCAAAGGAGTTGCTGCTGAAGTTTTTCTTTTTGGACGTCTCACAATGCTGCTGGACTTAGCCTTAGGCAAGGCTAATGGCAAGATAGACTGTTGCGGGGCTGTGCTTAATTGGATGATTGGACCCACGAGTTTTAATGACGTTTTGGGCTTAAATTACAGCCTAGGAAGAAGAATTAATT
>JANQBM010000008.1:39808443-39826412 GCA_025594535.1 Erythroxylum domingense
GTCATACAACACAATGGTTCATTTCGCAATAAGTCTCTCCGCTTTCCAGATTACTTACGACAAACCACCACCAAGTATTCCACATCACATTAGAGGCATTTCATCCAATGATGCAGTAGATCAATGGTTATCCACCCTGAGGATATGTTAGAATTTTATGCAAAAAACTACTGCAAGGACAAACCCATATGAAAAATCAAGTTGATCGGCATTGTCGGGTACTCAACTTCGATGTCAGTGATGGGGTGTATGTTCTCCTATGACCATATCGCTAAGGGTCTATGCATGATACACCATACCAAAAACTTGCCAAATGATATTATGGTCCATTTTCAATTATCGAACAAATTGGTATTGTAGCCTATCGTTTGGAACTCCCTGTTAATGTCCAAATCCATCTTGTCTTCCATTATTCCCTCCTTAAACCTCATCATGGTTCTCCTCTGCCATCTATTTCCCCTTTACCACCTTTTACGATTGACAACCATCCTCTTATTAGCCCATTAGCAATCTACATTTCTAAATGGGATTCTTCGGTTGTTCCACCTCGCAAATTAGTGCTTGTATAGTGGTTGGGTCTTCCTCTAAAAGATAGTAGTTGGGAAGACTGGCACGATATGCAGACTGTTTATCACCTGGAGGACAAGGTGGATCTCGATCAAGAGGAGGATGATATGGAGGGAATCAAACATGACCTTCTAGACTTGCAAAGGCCCATTGAGGAAGACAAATCTGACATCGCAAAGAAGAATGAGACCGAGACGGCCAGACGTCCAACAAGGAATGCTAAACGACCTAAAGGTTGGGAAGATTTCATCTAGTGAAGTGAAGACACCTTCCAGAGCATTATGTGATTCCAAGTTGTTATTCCTTTCCCAATTTTGTTATGAATTGTTGTTTTTTTGTTATTCTTCTATTTCCGCATTTTACGAAATATTGTAACAACATTGAATGTAGCTGGCTAGAATTTCAAAAAGAAACAAGGAGAAAATTTTCAATTTCTCTTTTTATCTTCATTTATTTCAGAGACTTCCTGACATCAAATTCAAAAAATTACTTTTCACCTATTGTAATGCCCCTAAATACTTAGATAGAAAATAATCTTACCATATTGTCTGCTAAGATAGAGATATAAGCCAATTAATAGAGACAAATGACTTCACTTGGTAAGTCATGTTTAACTTAGTAAAACCATGTGCAGCCCCGGCTCGCCCCTGCCCCAGGGCCCACTTTTAGTTTTTAAAAAAAGTATATATAAAAATATAATTTATTAAAAAAATTTAAAATTTTTTTAATTAATATCAAGGGCCCATATCTTTTATTTCTTCCCAGACCTATAAAATCTCAGGACCGGCCCTGACCATGTGCAAGGTAACATGAGGAATTTCATTTTGATCACTGCAGGTCAATCTCATATTTCTATGGTGCTCGTATCAAAGTCGTACTGGCTTAAACATGCCAACTCTACATAGTAATTTGGAGGGAGTTTTAAGTCGTACTGGCTTAAACATACCAACTCTACAAAGTAATTTGGAGGGAGTTACATATAAAATCCTTACCACTTTAAATGTCGTTGCCCCCATCCACCGAATAAAAGAATTTGGATAGGAAGAAAACGAATCCAATGGCACAGCTATAACATAGAACTACGGAGACAACATGGGATATTAAATTGTCAGTAATATCAGCAGTCAAGCTTGAAGTCTGTGCATGGCAAAGACATAAAACATGGGATTTATTTTAACAAAGGATAGCAGTCTCCTTTCCTTTGACTGCTGTTAAGTTAGGCTGGTTCATTCATTTGCTATGACCTGCATTGTCTCGGTGCTTGCAAATTAACCTGCAGCTACCTACTACCTAGCAACTGTATTTGTTATAAATGCTGTTGGCATGATAATTGGAATTTCCTTGTGAGCGTACACAAGAAAATTAACTAATCATCTTTTCCTTCATTGCCATTAACGTGTTCTTTATACACTTTTAGGATCGTAATTAATATTAATAAACTTCCTTCGTTGCAAAAGAAGATCAATAAACTACCTAAGTGACAGTTTGGCTCGAGGGAAAAATCCAAATATGCCCCGATATCTCAAATTTTTGGCTCGAGTTGGCTTGGCTTTAATATTGTTGCAAGACCACCAGATCTTCAACTGCACTGACTAGGGAAGATTTGTTGTCGGCATGCTCTTGCCTTTTTCCTAACTTTCTACCAAAGGGATTGTGCCTTTTCATGACAAGGTTTTCTTAAAATAATCCACCAGAAAGGAGATGGGTCCAATCCAATATCTCTCAAACTCTATACGAAACGAGCGGGACGAGTCGTTTTGTCTGTTCTTTGTTTGAATTTCAAATATCGAACGAACTGGGCACGTTGGTCCATGAAACCACACAACCACAAATACCCTCCACGTTTGCCCACTAAACCCACCATTTGAGAAAATTTTCCTTTTCTCTTCACACTTTATTAACATCGATCCACTATCAGAACTACGATTTTTCAGTTTAGTTTTTGCTTAATATTCCTTCTTCTTATTTGGTTTTCTTTCTCCAACTTACTTACTCCTCCACGGATCTAAAAATGATGCTCCTTTGGTGATGTGTATCTGAGCTCTGCAACCTTTAGTTTGAAGGATAATAGAGTTGAATTCGTTCCTTGTTCAGCTTTCATGGGTGTATCAGGAAAATGGGTGAAATCCCTCATAGGTCTCAAGAAGTCAGACAAGGAAGACAATGTAAGCAGGCATCGACACTCCCCGAAAAGTTCTATTCTTTTGGTTCTTTGTTTCTGAATGCCATGAGACTTCTTTCACTATGGACACATTAACAATGCATTTGTTGGTTTTCAGGCTGGACTTAAGAGCAAGAAGTGGAAGCTATGGAGGAGTTCCTCAGGGGACTTGGGATCCTCATGGAAGAGTTTTAAAGGGAACCACAGAGCGGCATCGGAAGTTTCAGGATCCTCGCCAAGGACTGACACTTTTACCTCTGCAATGGCCACGGTGGTTCGAGCCCTTCCCAAGGATTTCAGAGTCGTGAGGCGAGAATGGGCGGCTATCCGCATTCAAACTGCTTTTCGTGGATTCTTGGTAACTGGGCTTCTCTTTGTTTTTGGAGTTTTTCGTAGTTTTGATCTGGTTTCTGGTTGTGAACAAATATAGTCGTCCTCTTTCTCAAACATACGGTGAGGAAAAATCGACTTGTCAGAATAGATACTAGATCTTGTGGCCAGAAAGTAGGCATGTTTCTTGAAGATTTCTTTCCAAATTGGTAGGCGCATACACTTCTGTGTTGAGTCGTCAAAATCTGATTTTTTGTTGGCATATTTGTTTTTGAAATTGTACGTAGGCAAGAAGGGCTTTAAGGGCCTTGAAAGGAGTGGTAAGGCTACAAGCTCTAGTCCGAGGCCGACAGGTGAGGAAACAGGCTGCGGTAACACTCAGGTGCATGCAAGCTCTTGTTCGAGTTCAAGCTCGAGTAAGGGCACGTCGTGTACGCATGTCTGTAGAGGGGCAGGCTGTGCAGAAAATGCTGGACGAACGCCGTAGCAAAGCAGAACTCTTGAGACAAGCTGAGGTATCCAGCGGGATTGTCAACCAACTACACTTGGGATTGAATTTTTAGCAGTTGTATTGAAGTTCCATGCTTCCATTTTTGTTCAATCTTCTGTCTTGTTAACTTTTAGGAAGGATGGTGCGATAGCAAGGGAACATTACAAGATGTCAAGACAAAGCTACTACTGAAACAAGAAGGTGCTTTTAAAAGAGAGAGGGCAATTGCATACTCCCTCGCTCAGAAGGTATGAAGTTCACAGTTAAGCATGGCTTCTGATACGTCATTTTTACCATAATCAAATCTGTTTACGAGCTCTTTCGTTATCTCAGCAATGGAGATCAAGCCCAAGTTCACATACTAGATCCAGTGGCTCAGTAATGACCCTTAAGAATCAGGAATTTGATAAGAATAGCTGGGGGTGGAGTTGGTTAGAGCGATGGATGGCAGCTAAGCCGTGGGAAACCAGGTTGATTGAAGAATCCAACGCTGGCTTCTCAGAGAGAACACCTCCCATGTCTTGCAAAGACTCACTTGTGAGTGCTCATTCTAGATCTAATGAACAAAGCTTGGTGAAAGTTAGAAAGAACAATGTTAGCACCAGGGTTTCTGCAAAGCCTCCAATGGCACAAGTTACTCGCTCATCTTCAAGCCCCAGTTCTGAATTTCGGTACGATGAGAGCTCACCTTCCTCCTCAATTTGCACTTCTGCGACACCAGTTTCTGGAAACACGGGCTTAGCCTCAGATAGAACAGATGGAAGTGGTAGTAGCAGACCAAACTATATGAACCTCACAGAGTCAATCAAGGCCAAACAGAAACTGTCCAGCACTTTATCTCATAGAATTCAGAGACAGTCTATGGACGAGCTCCAATTTTTAAAAAAGTCAGGGGCATTATCTAATGGTGATTCAAAAAGCAGTGCTGGGTCCGATCCTTCCATCAAGCCACTTTACTGGCAAACAAAATTGGATAAGAAGTCTAAGCAGCAACTTAGAGGAACGGAGGATGCCATTTATGATTAGATTGCTGAATTAATGTGTTATGAAAGTTCAACAGCTTGTTGTTCTCTGCCACTGAAGATTTGTACTAATTTGAAGGCATAGCTGTTCCAAGTGTTATCCATTTTGTGTAAGATGATTGTGCACGTTATCTTTTCCTACTTATAGCGCTGTTACTGAGGTTGCTGATTTGATGAGACTTCAAAGAATTAAAGGTGTTAGAATGGGGTAGCTTCACGTTCTTACGAGTCAAATATGCTCGCCTTGTACAATGACTACTAGGTCGTTAAGAGGAAAATCACGGGTCAACACTACAATGCCCTTAGGTTAGGTAGGACGTAATTTGCTTGCTCAAACTACGGAATACTTGTCGATGGCGCTATCATTTATTTGATGCGTGGAAGAGCAAGAAATACTTAACCATTTATTCAGATTATCATGTACGGACCTATTTTTTTTTCCCTCTTTAGGTAAGTTATAGACAATTTCAATACTTGCACAGGAGAAAAGATAGAAACAGGAACTATGTGAAAGAACATTCCTGAGGCAAAAGTAGTGTAAACAAAAGAGATACTAAGGACCACTTAGTGAGGGATGAAATCCAATTCGCATTACAAGCAATATAGCGCTCAGAGCTAGACTGAGTGATAACTCTTCTGAGCTCAGGTCGAGAGGAAGCTTTCCTGTTGAGAGATCGGTAACATTGGAGTGAAATTTGTGTTGTGAATCACAATGTCTCGTAAGGAAATATGTTTAAATACTCTAGTTTTGGAGAATAAGAGAGCTAAGTCGTGTTTTGAAGCTTTTTGCTAGGGAAGCTTCTCTTGTCCAATTGTTTAAGCTTCTTACAAGGATAGGCCCATTGTTCTTGTTTAAAGATCTTGTTATTCCTTGCCTACTAAATATTATATACATTATAGCTGAAAATGACCTTGAGTAGGGCATCAGATCTTCTGTGTCATATAGTCTGTTACAACCCTATTTTCGCCCACAAAATGACTTCGTTTTATTTGTAAATAGACATAAAATGACATCATTTTAGGGCGAAAATAAGGTTGGAACAGAGTAACGGATATAGAGGATTTGAACTCCTTAAGTAGGGATGCCGATCATATAAGAATAACATCTAGTCCGAGGTACAACTCTATCACAAATTAAGCGTGCTCGTAATGGAATGCCATAGAAAGGATGTACAATTACATCTAACGAAAAAAATGATTGTCTATTGATGGCATATGACTTAATTTCAATTTTTAAATTTGAAGTTGACTTAAATGAAATGACCATAATGTAGAACCAAATTTCACTTAGGTGGAATGGAAGAGCTTTTTTTAAAAAGAATTGTTTAAATGAAATGTATCTAGCTAAATAATATGAATTCGTAAATGAGTTTGATGTGTTGAAAAGAATTACCAAAATGATATGAAATGAACTCAATGAGTTCTAAAATGGTACCGAATAAATGAGAAGAATTCAACTAAAATAATTTGATTTCTTACGTGAATGAAATGAACCAAAATTTTGTTACGCATTTGCGTAGCAAAAATTGAGTTAAACATTTGATTTATGAAACAATTAAGTGATTAGAGTGAATTTCGAGAGAAATATACCAGATTTTAGCGCCTGCTTTTGAATAAAATTGTTGTGTTAATTTTTGGTCATATTTTCTTGTGAATCTTGATTATAAAATTTGTACTTAAGTCTTAATTGAATTTTTATCATGTAGTTTATATTTTTTACATTATAAGGAATTAATTAGAGGAGACCTTTTGATTGTTGTTTAACCTAGAAAATATATTTACTCAAGGACAAATAAAATTAAGTGAAAGAGAATTTTATATAATTAGCTTATTTTATGAATAAAACAAGATAGCTTTTGTTATCTTAATAATTAGCCATTTATACTTATTTTATGCTTAAGTGTTATTGTTATACTTACATTTTGATTTAAGATGCAGATGGAGGTGTTTAGAATAAAGTGAAGATAATTGGACAATAATGGACCAATTTACTAATGCTTATTAAATTAGTCATAACTCTCTCATTTTAATTTTTGATTAAGATGATTCAAAATGACATGGAAAGGTAATCAATAGAACTAAAACTTCTATATTTTAAGTTTTGAGAGATTCAAGTTACATTAAGAGTGAACAAAGTCTAAGGCACTAGTATGTCTCAACTTATATAGCATTTTGGAGGGAAGGGCAAATAGGCAGAAAGATCTACAACTTGAGATATGTCTACTTACATAAAAAGGATGTCATTATTTTATAAAAAGTCTAAACACTATTTTTGAGTGGCTTTTCATATTAAGTTCGTTTAACGTTTGATAGAGGCAGCCACCTCTCTCCCTTTTTCTCTCTTTTATCTTATCTATGGTGTAGCCTAATCTTTTATAATTGGTCAAGGAATATTGAAACCTTTAGGATGTATTGAACCATATAATCTTGTTTGTATCTATTTTTGACTTATATTTTAAGTATTTATCTAATTCTTAAAGCTACTGCTAGATTAAATCTTTATATACTTGACTTAAATGAAATGAACATAAACATGACATGAATGTATAAATAGATTTGACATAGGTGGAATAGGCCTAAACTAAATGATTTTTTTGAGTTGGTTAAATGAAATAAATTTAACTACATAATATGAATTCTTAAATGAGTTTGATGTAATGAAAATAATCACCTAAATGTTATGGAATGAGCTTCATTTAGTGAATAAGTATTAGCTCTAAAATGGTATTGGATACATGAGAAGAATGATAGGAATTCTTATATGAACGAAATGAAAAGAAAGCTTACGTAACATATATGACATATCTATATTTGTATAAATTCTTTTTGAGCAACTCACTTGATTAATTAAACAATCAAGTGATTAGAGTACAATTTAAGAGAAGTTTAACAATTTTTTACTCACTTTTGAATAAAACTATTATTTAATTTTTGTTCATATTTTCTTGTGAACTTGAATTATGAGATTTGTATGTACTTAACTCTTAATGGGATCCTTTTTGAGAAATTTATAGTTTTATTAATAGAAAATGCTCATAGTACATGTCACCAATGGCTAAACATCCCAAAACAAAAATTATCAAGGAAACTTAATATAATACATCAACCTAGGATAACCTCCATTCTTTACTTTAGAGTTGAATTGTTTAGCTCAAGTGAAGCTTTTTAAATAGCTAACTTCAAATTGGAGATCATAAGAGGACAACACAACAAGTTAAATTTATGGGCTAAAATCTGTCCTCTGATGGAATGAACTATTTTCATTAGTAGAGTTTGTTCCTATAAGTGTCTTTGTTGAAATATGTATCTATTTATTTCCATCTAGGCGTTATAGATTATGTTGCTTACAGCTAGCTTAAAGATGATCCAATTCTCTTCATTTCTCATCCACTTAGTACAACACTGGTTAATAGTGGTTTGCCAGCTTCTCACCGGGATAGTTTAATTACAGAGGTTCAAGATAACAGTCCAGATGTTATAAGTGTATGCAATCGAAAACATGTTGCCATCGTTCTATAGGGTTCCCAGTGAAGACTCTTTAAAATTCATTCGAGAATTCTATACCACTCTCCAGACATGTCCTTTGGATGGCTTAAATGAAGATCAACTCAGAATGAGATGTTTCCCACACAAATTGAAAGATCGGGCTAAGACATGGTTGATGACCCTTCCATCTGATTCATTCACTACATGGGAGGAGATGTACAACAAATTCATAGGAAAGTTCTACTCCCATCAAAAGACCTCTGAGTTGTAAACAAAAATAGCTACATTCACTAAGATGGAGGGAGAGCCATAGTTTGAGGCATAGGAATGTTTCAAACTCTTGCTAATATAGTGTCCACACCATCATTTTCCAATTCATATGCAAAACTAATTCTTTTGTGATGGATTAACACAATAGTATCAGTACACGGTGGACAATGTAGCAGGAGGAGTTGTGGGACAAAAGACTACCAAAGAGACATACGAGATCTTTGAAATGTTGGGGACCAATTCTCAACAAAAGAGCGTGAGGGGGAGAAGAGCTAGAGTTTATGAAGTAAACTCGAATTAAGAAATGGTTATGTAATTGATTGAGATAACAAAGCATGTGAAAATGTTAACTATGAGATAACCCCAAAACATTCCAAATTAAGAGGTATGTGGTATATGTGAAACTTTTGGTCATGAAGCTAATGTTTGTTTGTAGTCTTTTGAATCTTTTATAGATGAGGAGGAACAAGTGAACTCACCGAATAGTTTTCAACCAAGAGTGCAAAATGATTCATATTCGAACTCCTACAACCTTAGTTATAGAAACCACCCTAATTTTGCTTGGAAGATCAACAATCCACTAGTGCAGTCCCAACCATAATACCAGAATTTTCAAAAGAAAAATTAGTTCCAAGGGTAATCCTCAAATCAGAACCTATCGAGAAAGCTGTCTTTAGAGGAAAGTCTGAATGCATTTATTTAAGCAACCACTCAGAATCAAGAAATGAAAAACAAGAGATTTGACTCAGAAGCTTCTATGAAGAGGTTTGAGAATCAAGTACGACAACTTGCTGCTTAAATGCAAAAAAATCAAAAGGAAAAGTTGCCCAGTCAACCTATACAAGCCAAAGTCATTAAAATTTTGAAAAGTGGTAAGGTGATTGATAATCCTATTGAGATTAATTCTAATCTGTCTGATGTAGGTAATAAAAAAGAGAAGAGCCTCATCAAGGGAAATGATGAGTAGAACGAGAAAAATAATGGGCATGACTTTTCAAGTCATATTGAGGAAGGTGAAAAACTCGTGCATGCAACCAAAGGAAATAAAGGACCAAGATTGTATAAGACAACCAATCTTTATAGACCACTAGTTCCATATCCAAGCAACCTTAAGGGCTCAAAATAAGATGAGCAATTTTTTGTTCTTTATAACATGCTTTCTAAAGTTAATATTAATATGCCATTGTTAGATGTGATCAAGAATATTCCAACTTATGTGAAGTTCTTTAAGGAACTAAGCACTAAAAAATAGAGGTTCGATCCATATGAGAAGGTGATAGTTTCAGCAGTAGAAAATGCAGTCCTTCAACAATAACTACCCCCCAAATTAAAAGATTCAAGGAGTTTCATCGTGTAAGTATTGATGGGTAATGGTGATGAGGTTAAGGGTATGCTTGACCTTGGAGCAACTATAAACCTTATGCCTCATTCTATTTATGTGAAATTGGATCTAGGACAGTTAAGACCTACCAATATGTGTTTACAATTAGCTGATAGGTCAAGTCATTATTTGGAAAGAATAATGGAAGATGTGTTAGTGAAGTTTGGAGGATTGATTGTCCCTGTAGACTTTGTGGACTTAGACATGGGGAAGTAAAAGGGCAAGAAAAGGAGCACACCATACTACTAGGGAGGCTTTTTATGGGCACCATCAATACCTTGATTGATGTGAAAAATGGGAAGCTGACCATGATTGTTTTGGAAGAAACAGTAGTATTTTCAATCTTTAATGTTAAACTTATTTCTACTACTGTTGTTTATAAAGAATGTTCTCTTATGGATCAAATTAATGCTACAGATTTTGATTTTTCCTTATAGGAAGAAGAAGAAGAAAGGGAGTTAGACTTAGTTAAAGAGATCGATGAGTATTGCCAATTGCTAAACAATTCCACTGAGGGAGAGTTTGGAGAATTATTAGAGACAACTCCTAATGAAGAGAAGAATGTAGCCCTACTAAAAATAGACCTGAAAGAGTAACCTGATAATTTAAAGTATGTGTTTTTAGGAGAAGAGGAAACATATCTGGCCATTCTTGCATCTATTTTGGATGCCGGCCAAGAAAAAAGAACTTAGAGTGAGATGAAAAGATTGAGAAAGGCCATATAAGTGATGCTTCAAATTTTGTTATGGGAGAGGTTTTGGGCAAAAAAGTTAAGAAATCTTTGTATGTAATTTATTATACTAGCTTAACTTTGAGTAATGCACAACTAAATTACATAACCACTAAGAAAGAATTGTTAATGATGATTTTTGCATTGGAAAAATTCAAATCTTATTTCAAAAGTTATAGTCCATTATGATCATGCAACTTTTAGATATTTTTTGATCAAAACATATGCAAAATTGTGGTTAATTAGGAGGATTTTGTTGTTACAAGATTTTGATGTAGAAATAAAAGATAAAAAAGGGAGTGATAATGTTGTTGCAAATCATTTGTCTAGATAGCTCCTAACTTTGAAATTCTTGAACAATAAAAGAAGTATTTATTGTTAATAAAATGCTTTGGTATACTGACTATATGAATTATCTTGCTTGTGGGATTTTGATACCTAACATGACTTTTCAGGAAAGGAAAAGATTCCTTCATCTAAGCAGGTACTACTTTTGGGATGATCCATAACTCTACTAGAGGATGAGTAGGTAAGTGTCTTGACCTTTTGTCAATAATTCTATGTTAGTGTATGCCTCGTGAACCAATTATAAAATGTACTTTAGCTATCAGTTGTGATTCAGGTAGTTTTATATTCCGACCTTATTTAATATTAGGTAGTTATAATGTCTTGCTAGAGACTACTTATAACTTGTAGGCCTAAAAGAAACTTGGGTCTACTATTCATATTAAATAAGCCTACAGGGTCACACACCAAACAGGCTGAACATTCAATAGGCCTAATTCGGATTTAGGCCTAGTCAAATTAACGCTTAACTAGTTAGGGTTTTCCTATATATCTAGATATATGGGTGATTAGAAGGTAGATGATCATCTAATCACAATCCTAACACACGTCTTCATCTAGACAGAGAGAGGGATGAGATTGGTGCTAGCACACAATGAGTGTGATAGTTAGTCTAAAGTGTGTGTGGATATCGGCAGAGGCGTGATGTTTTGACGTGCTCTTTCCTGGCACTACCAATTCCTTTTATTATTTCCACTTCATAAAGGTATAATTCAATCTTGAATTTGATTTCAATATTCACATAGATCTTGGTATTTCGAATCTACATTTGCGAAATTTATCACTGTTAATTGTTTGAATTCCCTACAGTAGTACCAGAGCCACTTGTGTTAATTGAAATTAATTTAGTTAGCTGCATAAAATTACAGTTTTTTTGATACAGACGAAGTGAAGGCATTGGTCGATGCAACCTTTGCATCAGATAATGCCTCCCTTGAGTTGTTCGACTTGGCAGGTGGGTCAACTGTCGAAGTTTGTGCATCGATTGGTTAGTTGGGCTATGACGTGTTTTTGTCTCATATATGTTTTGATTTTTCTGCTATTTTGAATTGCTCGTATTGTATGTACGTGAAATGCATATGTAAGAAATTTATTTGTTGATTCACATATGATATGAATTCGTTGCTTTGCTTGGATTCATATGCTATGTTGTTATTCAGTACTGATTTATTTATTTGTTTTAATGAATTAAAATGGATAACACCATTTTGATCAGGTCTATAAACTGTTGATTACAAGAGTTTAATAATGTGATTTATTGGGTTTTGATCTTACATCATATGCATCAAAAATAGAAAACAACAGTGGAAATATAAAACAAAACCTAAAAGGCTAAGAACTTTAAAGTGCCATTAGATGTAACTTTAACAAAGCATGAACTTAAAAAGGATCAACAATATTCTGATCAGTGGGCACTCTCTCTATCTTGACATCATTTCTACCAATGATTTCTCTAATCAAATGGTATCACCTGAGTACATGTTTGGATTTCTGATGAGACCTTGGTTCCTTTGCTTACGCTATGGCACCATTGTTTTCACAATACAATTATATTAGGTCAATAATGCAAGGAACCACTCCAAGTTCCATTGAACTTCTTGATCCAAACTACTTCCTTTGCTGCTTTTAAAGTGGCAATGTATTCTATTTCGGTTGTTGAATCTGCAGTTGTCTTTTTTTTTGGAATTCTTCCAACTAACTACTTCATCATTTAATATGAAAATATATCCTGACTGGGACCTAGAATCATCCCTGTTGGATTGGAAACTAACATATGTATACCCGCTCACAACAAGATCTCCTTCTCTATATACTAAGAAGATCTGTATCCTTAGTTCTTCTCAAGTACTTAAGGGTATTCTTGACAGTCACCTAATGACCCTCTCCAGGATCTGACTGGTATCTGCTTATAACACTTAGAGCATATGATACATCGAGACTCATACATAACATAACATACATGATTGATCCTATAGCCGAAACATAAGGGATCAAATTCATGTGAGTCCTCTCATCTTTTTTCTTTGGACACATATATTTCGAGAGTGTAATCCCATGCGTCATGGGAAGATAACCTCTCTTAGACTGTTCCATACTAAACCTCTTTAGCATCTTGTCTATAAATGTAGACTGAGAAAGACCAAGCAACCTCTTAGATTTATCTCTATAGATTTTTATACCCAAAATATAAGTTGCTTCTCCAAGGTCTTTCATGGAGAAATTAGGTTGCTTCTCCAAGGTCTTTCATGGAGAAATTCTTAGACAACCAAATCTTGACTGATTGTAAAGCTGAGACATCATTTCTTATTAATAGTATGTCATCTACATACATCACAAGGAATATGATTGCACTCCCAATAACCTTCTTGTACATATAAGGTTTATTCAGATTTTATGAGAAACCAAACTCTTTGATTGTCTCATCAAATCGGATATTTCAACTCCTGGATGCTTGCTTCATTCCATAAATGGATTTTTAAAGTTTACATACCTTTTCGCCATCATTGGATATGAAACCATCGGGTTGTGTCATGTACACATCTTCGGTTAGCTTTCCATTAAGGAAAGCTATTTTCACATCCATTTTCCATATCTCATAATCATAAAGAGCAACAATAACCAGGAGTATCCTAATGGATTTAAGTATAGCTACTGGGCTAAATGTTTCGTCATAGTCAATTCCTTTTCTTTAATGATAACCTTTAATTACAAGCCTAGCTTTATAGTTAACTACATTACCTCTATGTCGGTTTTCTTCTTGAAAACCCATTTGTACCTTATAGGTTTTGTCCCTTCAGGTGGGTCAACCAAAGTCCATACTTGGTTTTCATACATGGAATCCATTTCAGATTTCATGGCTTGAAGTCATTTTTAAAATTATGAACTTTTCAGAACTTCTTCATAGGTAGTGGGCTCATCATCTTCTATGACCAATACGTCATTATGTTTAATTATAAGAAATCCATATCTCTTTGGAACATGACGTATACTACTTGACCTACGAACTTCTTATGTATCAGAAGATTGAATTAATGTTTCATCATTATAAACAACAATCTTGGGTTCAGGTAGTTGATCTGCTTTTGTTTGAGCATCTTGAACTTCCACAAGTTCAAATTTGCTCCCACTGTCTTCTTTTAGGAGAAACTCTTTCTTTAAAAAAATAGCATGCTTTGAAACAAACACCTTTTGTTCCAAATATTGTAGAATTGATATCCTATCGTTTCTTTAGGATATCCTACAAACAGAAAATTGTTAGATTTAGGTTATAGCTTATCTAACTGAATTCACTTCACATAAGCTAGACAACCCCAAACTTTCATGTGAGGAAGATAAGGGTTCTTGTTAGTCTACATCTCATATGAAGTAACATCAACTAAATTTGAACAGACTTTGTTTAAGATATAAACAGCAGTCTTGAGTGCATATGTCTAAAAGGATTTTGGCAAATTTACTAAGCCATCATTGATCTCACTATATCCAATAAGGTTCGGTTTCTCCTTTCTACCACACCATTGTGTTGCAATGTGTAAGGTGGAGTCCACTGGGATATTATCCCATTATCTCTGAGATAATTTAGAAACTCTTGGCTTAAGTATTCACCACCTCGTTCTAATCGAAGTGTTTTAATACTTCTGCCCAGCTGTTTCTTTACTTCATTTCTAAATTCTTTGAACTTTTCAAAGGCGTCAGATTTGTATCCCATCAAATACAAATGCCTATATTGTGAATAATCATCGATGAAGGTAATGAGGTTTATGAAACTACCATTGGCATGTATGGACATCGAACCACATACATCTGAATGTATTAAGTCCAATAGCCCAGTACTTTGTTCACCCTTTCCCTTAAAGTTTAACTTTTTCATCTTTCCTAATAAGCAAGATTCACATATTTCATATGATTCATAATCAAATGACCCTAAACTACCATACTTGTGTAGTTTAGTCATGCATCTCTCACTTATATGGCTAAGGCGACAATGCCATAAGTAAGATGATTTCACATTATCTCGTTTCTGTCTTTTATTGTCATTGATGTTTAAAATTGTATTGGACATATCTAATATGTATATTCCAATGCATAATGTAATCATAGCATAAAGCATTCCATTCAAACTAATAGAACAACCATTGTTATTAAAATTTAAATGGAAATCAACTTTATTAAGACTAGAAACTGAAATAATATTCTTAGTCAATACAAGTATATAAAAACAACCATCCAATTCTATTACAAGCTCACTAGAGAGTGTCAATACATAAATTCCTACAGCTAATGCAGTAACTCTTGTTCAATTTCCTATACGCAGGTTCGACTCTCCCTTGTTGAGTTGTCTACTATTCCTAATGCCGTGTATATCAGTACATATGTGTGAGCCACAATTGGTATCCAACACCTATATGTTATTATTAGAAAAAATATTAATATTAATAAAAATCATATCTAATGTAGATGGGGCATCTAATGCCTTCTTCTGCTTCAGCAACTCCATATAGGCCTTACAGTTCCTCTTCCAATGACCATCCTTGACATAGTGGAAGCATGTTCCTTTAGGAATAGTCTCTTTAGCTTTTCTCTTAGAAACACCTCCCTTAGACCTTGTGGACTTCTTCTTCTTTTGGTTCTTCCTCCTCGACCCAGAAGGGTCCACCAGCATCATAGCCTTACTGTTCTTATGGATAGATAGCTCAACTATTTTGAGCAAGTTGATCAGCTCAGGAATTGTTATGGATATTTGGTTCATCCGATAGTTAAGCACAAACTGTGAATAACGATCAATCAAACCAGTTAGAATTAAGTCTATACTTAATTCGTGATCCATAAAAAAACCTAAGGAGGCTAACCTCTTAATATAGTTGTTCATCTTTAGTGCATATTACACTGTAGATGTCCCTTCAGCCATCTTGGAGCGAAAGAGCAACCTCGAGGTCTCGAACCTTTCAGACCTAGCTTACTCATCAAACAGCTCCCTCAGATGATAGACTATAGAATAAGCATCTATAGCCTTATGTTACTTTTGCAATTTCAGTGACATAGCGGCCAACATTATGCAGCTAGCCATCTCATTATCATCTAGATGCTTTCTTATGCCCTCTAATCATTATCAGAAGCAGGAGGATCGAGAAGTGGTTCTTCTAAGACATAACCTAGTTTCTTCGACTTGAGAATTATTCTCAAGTTCCTAAGCTAGTCTACCAGTGAACTTATTGGCTTCCATAAGTGAGAGTAGGTTCACACTAGTGGTCAAAGTGTCGATTCTTGCAATCTAATGTCAACGAGAGAAATGGTGTTATACTGTACGTAAATGCATGTCAATTAGGAATTTAATAACATGCAGTATCACTCCCACTATTTTCTCACAAATCTATAATCCTCCATATGAATTTGGGAGAACTTGTATAGAAGTTCTCCTAGTGGGTTGATATCCAATATCCTTAAGAATTACCTTTGGTTTGCCCAAGAAGCCACCTTAGGTCAATCGGTAAGTATTGATCATACCAATTGCATTTATAACGCAACTATTGAATCTAGTGCTATCAATTGTTAGTGTGTGCACTCACATTAGGCTATCAACTCTTGATGCATGTAAATCTCATGTCCACTACCAACTTTTCCTCTTTCCACTTTGTCCTTGGTTTTGTCCAACAAATTAGCGCTTCTAGCACTGCAAGAAATTTGTCATTTGGCGATGGAAAATACCGACGAAAAACATAAATATTTCGTCAGTATCAAATATTACTGACGGAATGTATCGATAGATAAAAACGTCGTAGAATCAGTCGTAGCTAAATTTACCGACGATACAAGAACATTTCGTCAGTAAATTTAGCTTTGGAGAATGATTTACTGTCGGTAAATGTAGTGAAAATGTACCGACCGTCACAGTTGTTCCGTCTGTAAATTGCCGATGGGTTACTTTTGCAATTTCAGTGACATAGCGGCCAACGTTATGCAGCTAGCCATCTCATTATCATCTAGATGCTTTCTTATGCCCTCTAATCATTATCAGAAGCAGGAGGATCGAGAAGTGGTTCTTCTAAGACATAACCTAGTTTCTTCGACTTGAGAATTATTCTCAAGTTCCTAAGCTAGTCTACCAGTGAACTTATTGGCTTCCATAAGTGAGAGTAGGTTCACACTAGTGGTCAAAGTGTCGATTCTTGCAATCTAATGTCAACGAGAGAAATGGTGTTATACTGTACGTAAATGCATGTCAATTAGGAATTTAATAACATGCAGTATCACTCCCACTATTTTCTCACAAATCTATAATCCTCCATATGAATTTGGGAGAACTTGTATAGAAGTTCTCCTAGTGGGTTGATATCCAATATCCTTAAGAATTACCTTTGGTTTGCCCAAGAAGCCACCTTAGGTCAATCAGTAAGTATTGATCATACCAATTGCATTTATAACGCAACTATTGAATCTAGTGCTATCAATTGCTAGTGTGTGCACTCATATTAGGCTATCAACTCTTGATTCATGTAAATCTCATGTCCACTACCAACTTTTCCTCTGTCCACTTTGTCCTTGGGTTTGTCCAACAAATTAACGCTTCTAGCATTACAAGAAAATTTTCATTTGGCGATGAAAAATACCGACGAAAAACATAAATATTCCGTCAGTATCAAATATTACCGACGGAATGTACCGACAGATAAAAATGTCGTATAATCAGTCGTAGCTAAATTTATCGACGGCACAAGAACATTTCATCAGTAAATTTAGCTTTGGAGAATGATTTACTGTTGGTAAATATAGTGAAAATGTACTGACCGTTACAGTTGTTCCGTCTGTAAATTGCCGATGGTTTAAACATTTTTCAACGCTAAATTTATCGATGGTAAGTTCTTTAACCGTATGTAAATTTAGCTACGGAATATTCTCCTACCGTCGGTAAATTAACATGTTTTCCGTCCATAAATTTGCTTAACAATTACCGACAGAATTTATCGTCCATCAGTATATTTTATTAATTATCGATGGAATATGTTCTTCTACCGTCAGTTAGGAATTTGCCGACGGATGGTTGTTTCCGTTGATAAAGTTACTACTTAATTTTTAAAAAAAATTTATTTTCATTATATTTAAATTATAATTGAAGCATAATTTTAATAATTAAATATTTATAATATACATTTAATTTGGTTAAATAGAAATTTTGATTAATGATTAAAAAT
>JANQBM010000008.1:39826512-39841705 GCA_025594535.1 Erythroxylum domingense
TTTGTATTAATTTTGAGAAATTGGAAATGTTTGTATTGTGTAATTTGAAATGGGCCCAAGTGGCTAATAAAAGTTCTATTGATTTCCTTATTTGTATCAAATGATTATAAAACAAAGTGAACCGTTTTGGTTAACGATTTTCTGTTCTTTATGTTTATGGTTTTAAGAAAAAAATATATATATACCGACTATTTGATTCTTTAGTGATGTGGCAACCACCCTCGCAGGGCACGGACTTGGGTATCATCATCAATATCAGGTTCGGGTCCAGCGGGAGTGGGGTGTTACACATGTAGTCCTAACTTTTATAGATTTGAGAACACCTTATTAACACCAATCTTTAGCATGAATTCCTCAGCAATTATGTTGGCGTGTCATGGATTCATGCACCATATGTATGACAATGTAGTGAAAGTGTCAGAATCTAAATTTTTATCACATGACAACCCCAAAAATCCTGAAACACACATGCATGCATAGACAAATCATAAGAATATGAAATTTAAATACTTGTACCTTTTGTTCTCCTCCTCTCTTGATTCTTCTCCTTATTTGGGTAGTAGAAAATACCAAACCCTTCTTTGATCATCTAAGGACACACAAATAGGAAGAAGAAGAAGTGTGTAAGGGTAGTTAGAACACCAAACTTGATGAGTTCAAGTACATGTTCAAATGGAGAGATAGATCAAGAATATCTTACATGTAATTATATTTATGCAACAATTACAT
This sequence comes from Erythroxylum domingense, assembly GCA_025594535.1. Lineage (NCBI taxonomy): Eukaryota > Viridiplantae > Streptophyta > Magnoliopsida > Malpighiales > Erythroxylaceae > Erythroxylum > Erythroxylum domingense. Next base: position 39,827,242 of record JANQBM010000008.1, read on the forward strand.
AAATTAAATGAAGAAAACTCAAGACCACTTCTCTATCTCTCTAGAACTCTTCTAGACCCCTTATCCTTTCACTTGATTGTATATGAACTTGTTAGACCTATTGTATATAGGTGAAGAACTCGCTTATGTACATCTGTCGAGCCTTCGATCATGATCGTGGCCTATGAGCCATGATTTGGCCTACTTAATTGATAGCCTTACCTTTAGTCACGATCGTGGCCTACTTAAAACAAGCTATACATACTGTTTTTCATCCTATCTTTTATGCATGTGACCCTTAGGTTCCTGATTATTTTGGGAACTTGAATTAACTCTTAATCTAAGCAAATCATAGATGGTTTCCTGCCACTTGAATTAACTCTCAATTTAAGGAAATCATGAAAGGTTTCATGATTCCAATTTACCAGAATATAAGTGAATTAACACATAAACTCTTTGATAGTTAATTCTCTAACTTATGAACCTTTCCATATATAATTACCGTGCAATTCATCCTTTTACCATACTATACCCTACTTAGTTTAGAGAATGGGTTATATGTTAACTTCCACTAGACTGACTACACCACATCTAGTCCAAGTGATATTAGTTATTATCATAGGATCTCAGTACTCTATGTGTCATTAAAGACTCTCTTCATAACACATAACTGCTTTGGCCAGAGATTCTTGAGTAGTGACCCCGACAAGAGGACGTGGGTATCATCTCCTTCTATTAGGAGTGGTGAATCCTTTATTGGCTACCCAATTACCTTTGAATACCAATATTTGTACCTAATCACCACCCTAATAGCGACATCGTCTTAAGGTAACAAGGAATGATGTCAAAGCATATGATTAGTATCCAAGATATCCTTGAGTATGTCAATTCTAAAGATATTTGCACCATTTCTATGATAAGATTAATCATTGACATTTGATAGATCATCCATATGATAATCTCATAGTGGGTCATTTGATGTACTTGCTACTCTTAATAAGTATCCATATGTTAACTCTAAATATCTCATGCTTACAGTTTGTGAGATCCACTGTTCGATCAAATCAAGGGGTATAACATATGCTAGTCTATCTGGATTAATAATGTCCTATCTTATTAATCCTATGACTAGGGATTATTTAGATACTAACATAATTGCACATAATAGGAATCTCATTATCATGATCTCATCATAATTTCTTTTATGCTATGTTTTGTATTATGGACTTCATTACTTCAATTTATGATCAACATCAATTCATATATAAACGAATATCAAATTAATAAAAATTGTGTGATGCTTTATTAATCAAAATAAAGTTTATACAAAAGTGATAAAGGTAATTACCTTTAGAGCACTACTTTAACAATCTACCACTTATACTAAAGCAATCGCCTTTGTATATAATAACATTGGCAAGTATACTAGAATCAAAATTTAGTTGAATAACTGGCTTAGTCAAAGGATCAGCGTGTTATGATCTGTGGGTACTCTCTCTATTTTCTCATCACCTCTTTCAATTATCTCCCTGATCAGGTGATATCTCCTGAGTACGAGCTTGGACCTCTGATGAGACCTTGGTTCCTTGGCTTAAGTAATAGTACCATTGTTGTCAGAGTACAACAGTATCGGGTCTATTATGTTAGGAACCATGCCAAGTTCCATAACAAACTTCTTGATCCAAATAGTCTCTTTCACCACGTCCACAGCTGCAATGTACTCTAATTCGGTCATCGAATCTGCATTTATATCTTGTTGACTGATCCACTATTCTGTATGAAAACATAACCTGACTAGGATTTGGAGTCATCCAAGTTAGAATGAAAACTAGCATCAATATGTCCGCTCACTACGAGATCTCCATTTCCATATATCAAGAATACATCCTTATACCTTCTAAAGTACTTTAGGATATTCTTGACAACCACCCAGTGATAATCACCATGATCTGATTGATATCTACTCGTAACACTTAAAGCTTACGATATATTGGGTCTTGTACATAACATAGCATACATGATTGATCCTATTATCGAAGCATACAGGATCATGCTCATGTGAGTCCTCTCATCTTGTTTCTTAGGACATATAGATTTCGAAAGTTTTATCCCATAAGTCATGGGAAGAAACCCTCTCTTGGACTACTTCATGCTAAACCTCTTTAACACTTTATCTATGTATGTCGACTGTGAAAGACCTAGCAACTTTTTTGGTCTGTCTCTATAGATCTTTATTCCCAATATATAAGTTGCTTCTCTAAGGTCTTTCATGGAAAAATTTTGGGACAACCAAAATTTGACTGATTGCAAACTTAAGACATCATTTCCTATTAGTAATATGTCATCCACATATAACATAAGGAATATGATAACACTCCCACTAACCTTCCTGTACACACAAGGTTCATCAAATTTTGTGAGAAACTAACTCTTTGATTGTCTCATCAAATTGGATGTTCCAACTCCTAGATGCTTGCTTCAATCCATAAATAGATTTTTAAAGCTTACATATCCTTTTGCCATCTTTGGATACGAAGCCCTCAGGTTGTACCATATACACATCCTCAACTAGATTTCCATTCAGAAGAGTCATCTTCACATCCATTTTCCATATTTCATAATCATAATAAGCAGCAATGGGTAGGAGTATTCTAATGGATTTAACCATAGCTATAGGGTTAAATGCTAGTCATAGTCAACTCCTTGTCTTTGACGATATCCTTAAGCAACTAACCTCGCTTTATAGGTAATCACATTACCATCCATGTCAGTTTTCTTCTTGAAAATCCACTTGCACCCTATGGGTTTTAGCCCTTCAGGTGGAACATGGAATCTATTTCGGACTTCATGGCTTGAATCCATTTTTTAGATTCTAAACTCTTTAGAGCCTTTTCATAGGTTGTAGGCTCATCATCCTCTATGAGTAATATGTCATTTTGTTCACTTACAAGAAATCCATATCTATTTATAACATTGCATATCCTACTTGACCTACGAACATTTTGGGTGTTAGAAGGTTCAACTATTGTCTCATCTCTGTGAACAAAAATTTCAAATTTAGTAGTGTATCTGTGTTTATTTGAACATCATGAACTTCATTAAGTTCAACTTTACTCCTATTGTCTTCTCTTAGAATAAACTCTTTCTTTAAAAATACAGCATGCTTTGAGACAAAAATCTTTTACTCTAAAGCATTATAGAATTGATATCCAATTGTGTTCCTTAAAATATCCTATAAACAGACATTTATTAGATTTTGCTTCAAGCTTGTCTAATTGAATCTTCTTTAAGTAAGCCAGAAAACCCTAGCCTTTCATACGAGAAAGATAGGGCTTTTTGTTAATCCATATCTCATATGGAGGAAGATCAACTACTTTTAAAGGGACTCTATTTATAACTTAAATAGTAGTTTTGACTGCTTACCCTAAAAGGATTTTGGTAGATTTGCTAAGCCCATCATTGACCTTATCATATCCAACAAGGTTTGGTTTCTCCTTTCAACCACACCATTATGTTGTGATGTATAAGGTGGATTCCATTGGGATATAATCCTGTTTTCCCTAAGATAAGTTAGAAAATCCTTTTTTAAGTATTCACCACCTCGATCTGATCGAAGTGTCTTGATACTTCTACCGAGCTATTTCTTTACTTTATATCTAAATTTTTTGAACATTTCAAATGCTTCAGACTTGTATCTCATTAGATACACATATCTATATTGTGAATAATAATAGGTACATAATAAGTACGTAATAGATACATTGTTATTAACAGGTACATAATAGCAATTATCCAAAATTAGCTCTTACCCACTAAGAAGATACAAAACATATGTTCCTATAGCTAATGCAGCAACTCTTGCTCTATTTCCTACATGTAGGTCCATCTCTCCTTTTTTTAGCGGTCTACTATCCCTAAGACCCTGCATATTAACACATATGTGTGAGCCACATCTTATATCTGATACCCAAATTGTATTATCAGAAATAGTATTAACCTCAATAACAAATAATATACTTGAAGTAGACGGTGGGGCATCTAATGCCTTCTTCTGCTTCAGCGACTTCAGATAAGCTTTGCAATTCCTCTTCCAATGTCCTTCCTTGCTGTAAAGAAAGCATATCCTCTTCGATGTAGTCTCCTTTGCCTGCTTCTTGGCTACACCTCCTACTGGCTTTTTAGACTTCTTCTTCTTCTTTTGTTTCTTCTTTCGAGAACCAGAAGGAGAGTCCAACAACATCACAACCTTACTGTCTTTCTTGACAGTTTTCTTAGTTGTTTTGAGTAGATTAATCACCTCAGGTATCATTGGGGATATTTGGTTCATCCGATAGTTAAGTCTATACTATCGGTCAAAGTAGTTAGAATTAAGTCTATACTTAATTCATGATCCATTACGAAACCCAAATTGGCTAACCTCTCAATGTATCCATACATATTCAGCGCATACTACACTGGAAATGATCCTTTAGCATCTTTCAGTCTCAAACCTTTTAGATCAAGCTTGCTTATTAAACAGTTCCCTTAGATGGTAGACTATGATATGAGCATCCATAGCCTCATACTACTTTTGCAGTTCTAGTGGCATAGAGGCCAGCATTATACAACTAGCCAGCTCACTATCATCCAATAACTTCTTGTAAGCTTTCTGATCCTCATCAGAAGCATCACATCAAAGGGATCGAGAAATGGTTCATCTAGGACATGTCCTAGTTTCTTAGATTTAAGAACGGTTCTCAAATTTTGTAGTTAATCTAAGAAGTTAAGTCTAGTGAATTTGTTGGAGTCTAATAGAGAGCGTAGGTTCATACTGGACGAAGACATTGCGGCAATTCAATAACCTAGAAGAACAAGAGAAAGTTTTAGAATGTACACTAGTGCATATTGATAAGGATTTTAATCACATGCATTATGGGTCCTACTATTTTTATTCAAATCCATAGCCTTCAATATGAATTCGAGGAAACTTATAGTTTTCTTAATAAGTTGATATCCAATATCACTAAGAATGACCTTGGGTTTGCCCAATAAGCCACCTTAAGTCAATTGGAATGTATCATTCATACCAATTGAATTTAGTTACGCAACTATTGACTTGTGCCATCAACTATTTATTTAGCTCACTCATTAGGTCATCAGCTTTTGATTTGTATAAATCCCATGTATATTACCTAACTTCGCCTCTATCCATGTTAACATTAAGTTTGCCTAACAAATCAACTTTTCCAGTTAGGACCAATCCATTAATCCAGAAATCTAATTTCCATAGTTTTAACATATTCATATAGAGTGGGCTTCGGTTTGCCCAATAACCCAACTCTAAAAGATTTTTGGTTCTTTCCATATAAATGGAAGGCGTAATTTCTAATATTTCTATTGAGGGATTTGTTTGTTGTTCTCATCAATACTTGGATGATATTGTATATATATATATATATACATATCTATATATATATATATATATATATATATATATATATGTATGTATGTATCTATATATAGACTCAATTTCATTAAGTTGTCTATCATATAGACAACTTAATTAAATTGAGTATATATCTATAACCACCTTAAAATGCATCTAACGTATGTATCACACAAATGAGGTTTAACTGAGATTGTAACTTGACTATGCACCAAAAGTTTGTGATTCAATTCAACTCTTGAACCAAATCGGGTATTACAGTTAGTCTCGGCTAATTTGAATTATGAAGGTGATTTGATTAGGAACCCTAAAATTCAATCATTTTGATGTCCAAATTAAACACTTTAATTCTAGTATATATGCCTTTTTCTAGTCACACTAGAAATGTTATGCTCTACTTGGAATAATTCTAAATTAATTCCTATGGAGTAAAAGGATGATTTAATAAAGACTAACCTAGAGTGATCATGTAGGCAAGTGACATGTGTCACTTGCCACATGTCACAATCTCATTTGATCATTTACTTTTCTTCCCAATTCAATTCCAATTTTTCTCCAAAATTCCAATGGCCTAATTCAATAATTCCTAAATTCATATGTCTAAGTTTCCAGTGCCATTGGACAGTCATTTCCTCTACCGGTAAACCCCTATTCTATCACTTGACAGTTTTTCAGGTCCAAAATTGACTCCGAAAAATTCCTGAAAAATTTCTATAATTATCTAAAAATCTCAAAACCCTAATGACCCTCTCCAAGGCAATTTTACACACAAAAAGCCTATTTTTCAAAAATCACCATTTATTCACAATTATACCGAAAAAATGTCATGAATGCATGTATAGATATTTTTCATATGCAAAAATCACTGTTCACAAATGCATGAGCATGAGATGTGTTTTCCTAATTTCTCCGATTGATCTCTCATGTACCTGTTTCTATCATTCAACCCTTTGTATGGAAACGGGATGTTACAATTTTCTTACATCAATAAGTCATCTACAATATCCCTATGTCATCTTATATTTATCTAAACAATTTCAACACAAGCCAAAAATATCTTGATGGCCAAAATCATTAAGATAAATAAGTTAATGTACTAGACACTAAAAGGATTGATTCGATGTTTGAAAATTTTTAGAACCCTAATTTCAAGCACATGCATTAAGCATGCTACTACCATTAAAATAATACATTTCTTATCCCATAAAAGCTTTATTAAGGTCTTATAACTAAAACACAAAAACCATAAGTCATTAATTAAGTCAACTTCATTAGCTTTCAAAAAGCTTACCAATGTTGACTTTGACTTGATTTATTAATTGAATCAAATTCAATTAATTCTTGAAAAATTCCAGAGTCTTATAAACATTCTAAATATGCTTAATAAAAAATTCCAGAAACTAATTCGTAGGAATTATTTATTAACTAAGTGGAATTAGCCAGCACATCACATGTCTATGACGCTTGTCATATTACTTCTAACACTAATCATACTCTACATCGTGCATGTATAAGATAATCACTTTAACAACAAGTGTCATGCATCTCATACATGTGGAAACATCTTATCTTACATGTGCATATATAAAATTATTATAAAAAATTTATAAAAGTCAATATGGAATTTACAAGCATGCATGTTCATCAGATTTCCAGAATTTCCCAGATATTCATACATGCATCAAGCTAAAACTAATAAAATAGCAAATGACATTTAATTGCATCTTCCTTTAACATAAACACAACATAACACCTACATTTTTTGTGAAAGAAAATCAGAAAAATAAATTTTTTATAATTATTACGAAATTTTCAAAATCAACATATGCATTTAGTTTTCCAGAAATTCCCAGAAACCAATATGTGAACATATTGGATATTAATTCGAAATAAAATAGCAAATGACATTCAATTGCAATTTTCTTTGATAGAAACATGATATAACACCTTATAAACAAATAAATGTTTTTTACAATTTATACGAATTATTCCAAATTAACATGCATGTTAGTCACAACCCAGTGAACACTTTACACATATTCAATACATCATCTAATACATGCATAAACTTGCTCTGATACCACTGTTGAAGTGTCGTGGATTCATTCATCATATCATGACAATGCAATAGAAGTGTCAAAATCTAAATTCCAATCACATGACAACCCAAAAATCTAGAAACACACATGCATGCATAGACAGATCATAAGAACATGAAATTTAAACACGTGTACCTTTTGTTCTCCTTTCTTGATTCTTCTCATTGTTTAGGTTGTAGCAAACACCAAACCCTTCCTTAATCATCTAAGGACATGCAAAGAGGAAGAAGAAGAAGCGTGTAAAGGTAGTTAGAACACCAAACTTGATGAGTTCAAGTAAATGTTCAAATGGAGAGATAGATCAAGAATATCTTGCATATAATTAGATTTATGCAACAATTACATAAATTACATGAAGAAAACTCAAGATCACTTCTCTCTCTCTCTCTAGAACTCTTTTTGTAACATACCATTCTCATAGTACATATGCCCAAACATATCAGTGATTATTCAAGAATATGCTCTATGAGGATGGCATGTTAAGACAATCGAAATAACTCCTTACAAAATTTCAAACATCAAACACATCTTAAGCAACCAATATTTCATTTTGGCCCATCTCATTTACAAACATGTCCGGTCATAAATGTCATTACATTTCAGAATTCATATATACAATGTACAACAGTTGAAAAATACAATTATTGATACAAATAACTATAGAAAAATGCAGGTACAGTAATCTAAGTCGATCTCTTTTGAACATGAACATCAACAATGCAATTTTGATGGGTTTTGCAAATTTAGTGAATGAACCATCATTGATGTGCTCACTCATATCAGAACACAACATCACAAATACAAACCAAATTCACAGTATACCTCATCTTAACAATACATCATGAATTTCACACATTTCATATAATCTTTTTATAATAATTCAATCCTAATTCTCAGTCAGTAATATTATCAAATGTATATAAAAATGACATATCTTCATATCAACATAATTCAATATTTGTTTTCAATCATTCATATGGTAAATTTGAAAATATATTGCAAATGCATATACACATGAGACTCCACATTCATTTTTATTTTGTTGTGACCTAACACATATTTATTGTCCCATAACCCTTGTGAATATCGGGCTCATTTCACTTTTTGTCTCGTACCTATTATGAATGTCGGGCTTATTAATCACTGAGCCTGTGGCTCTTTATGCTCATTTTATATGCTTTAAACTCTTTTTAGACTAGCCACTTCAGTAACAACCCCTTTATTTGATTATGCATATCATGTAATGAAATGCATGAATTCACATATCACACTTTCAATAGCTTTCATTCAATTCATTCACAATCAATTTTCATATTCATTGGACATAAGTTCGGCATTAAACTTTCGTTGAGAATACACTTTCCATATTCACATTCAATTAAGAAACACTCTCAATACATTCCTAAATATCAGTCTCCTCAGACCAATTAATGCTCAAAATTATCACAATCATAGCAATAACAATTTAGTTACTAAAATTGAATAGAAACAAATTAGACATGGTAAGATAACATCTAGGTTAACTCACAATACACTCTAGATAGCTATTGCCTTGATGAACTGGTAATGTTTAGATGCTAGCATTTGACTTGTGGGTCTAAACCATGCAATACACACATTTACACATTACAAAATTGTTTAATCATATTAGTACTCATTCATACAAATATATACATGTATTATGTTCTCAATGATTTTCTTGCGTATGAGTCCTTAATCATAAGTTTTGATCATTCAAACCATTCATTCATTAACCCTTTTCTAACAATATACATTCACATAATTTCACAATTCTCATTCATTCATACGTAATATATTATTCATATCCTTTGGATCACATTTACATTTATAAGAACATTTTCATTCCTTTAACACTCCTTCATTCCAAAATTAAATACATTATTATCAAACAATCTTTTCCTTAAGTTATAATAACATTTAACAACTTCAACTTATACAACATCAACTTGGGTTCATTTAAAACCCCAATTAAGTCCTTATGTACTATAGTAAAGTGCCTTATCCTTACTTAGTTCAATAATTACACAAAATTGAACTTATCACTTATAGGCCTTGTCCACGATCGTGGTGGATCTTCCCACGATCGTGGCAGAAGATTGTACAACAAGCCATGGTTGTGGGCACTACGCCACGATCGTGACAAAATCTAAATAATTAGGCCACGATCGTGCACTTAAGGCCACAATCGTGCACTACATTGTTTCCCCTAATTCTCCATGACTTTCACATACTTAGAAACATCACTAACACTTCAAATTTTCTAGAATTCATGTTCAATTATACAACCTCATTTAAATCTGAATTATACTCCAATCCCTCAACAATTTCATCTTTAATTCTAGCTTAAAATTATTCAATTGATAGCTCATAATTCGTTATCTTTTATGCACCAAAAACTAAACTAGAACTATCATTGAAGCATCATTTTCCAGAACTTAATTCATCATCAAAATCATATATATTTCATTCCAATTAATTCATCATCATACCATTAAATCAAGCCATAAAGATCATATCCAAGCATCAAGTTAATCAAGTCGTCCATACCTGTAAGATTATCATAAATTCAAGATAAATATGTGTTGGTTTTTAGCAAGGATGGAAGATAACAATCAATTAGTTCTTAAGCTATCTTGTAAAAGATAAAAATCTAGCATTAGTGTAGCAATTAAGCAAGGATTATATTAAAATATAGAAAAGGGAGATAGAAGTAATTTTTGGTGGAAAACAAGGAAGAAGATGAACAAAGTTTCAGCAAAAACTTTGCTACATTAGCTTCATGCAATTAGGTACAAGGTGTCTTAATCTTTTAATGATATATGTCATTAAGCATGTCTTCCATTTGTCTCCTAAATATGTTGCCATTTGTCTCCTAATTATTGGTCTACTTGTCACTCCGTAATTGATCCATTTGTCAATTAATCACTAGTTCATTTGTCACTTATTTATCTATGCCAAATGTCACTCAATTTATAGGCATAATCATCCTAATTTTTCATATGTCAATTAGTCTTGCCACTTGGCATTTTTTCTAAGACTAAATGTTCATATTAATTTATTAATCTCCTAATTTTGATAATTAATTCCAAGTTGCTAATTATAATCCATCAATTCTTGTCATTTGTAACCCAAAGTACAAGACATTGGAAATACACATTCTTATCACATTCATTATGGTCAGTCATTTATCAGATTCATCTTAGTTTCATACCCCAGAAGATGTCAGTTGAGTGCAATTTATCTAATTCACAATTTATATGTGTATGCTAACATTTTGTATTTAAACACAATTATAAAAATCATACCATAAATATATCAAATTCATTATATATGTTGCCACTCATGTGACTCTTTAGTCTAACACTTTAATTCTCTCAATAATTTTAGAGATAGGATACTACACTTTTAGACCCCTTATCCTCTCACTTGAGTGTATATGAACTTGTTAGACCTATTGTATATAAGTAAAGAACTCACTTATGTACATCTGTCAAGCCTTCGGCCACGATCATGGCCTACTTAATTTATAGCCTCGCCTTCGATCACGATATGATCCACGATCGTGGCCTAATTAAAACTAGCCATACATATTTTGTTTTTCATCCGATCTTTTATGCGTGTAACCTTTAGGTTCCTGATTATTTTGGGCACCTAAATTAACTCTTAATCTAAGCAAATCATAGATGGCTTCTTGCCACTTAAATTATTTATTAATTCAAAAAAATATTAAAAGGTTTCATGATGGCAATTTACCATAATATAAGTGGATTAACACACGAACTCTTCAATAGTTAATTCTCTTACTTACAAACCTTTCCATAGATAATTACCGTGCAATTAATCCTTTCACCATACTATACCCTACTTAGTTCAGAGTATGGGCTATGTGTCAACTCCTACTAGACTCACTACATCACATATAGTCTAAGTAATATTAGTTTTTATCTTGGGATCTCATTACTCTATATGTCATTGAAGACTCTCTTTATGACACATAACTGCTCTAACTAGAGACTTTTGAATAATGACCCTGATAATTGGTTATAGATATCATCTCCTTCCATCAAGAGTGGTGAATCCTTTATTAGCTACCCAATTACCTTCGAATACCAATAGTTATACCTAATCACCACCCTAAGAGCAACCTCGTCTTAAGGTAACAAGGAATGATATCAAAGCACAGGATTAGTATCCAAGATATCCTTGAGTACCTCAAGTATAAGGATATTTACACCATTGCTATGATGAGATTAATCCTCGACATTTGATAGATCATCCATATGATAATCTCATAGCGTGTCATCCATTGTACTTACTACTCTTAGTAAGCATTCACATGTTAACTTTAAATAAAGGAGTATAATATGTGCTAGTGTATCTAGATTAATAATGCCCTGTCTTATTAATCCTATGACTAGGGGTTATTTAGATACTAATATAATTGGACATGATAGGAATCACATTATCATGATCTCATCATGATTTCCTTCATGCTATGTTTTATATCATGGTCTTCATTAATTCAAGTTAAGATCGGCATCAATTCATATATAAATGAATATCAAATTAATGAAAATTAGCTTTCGCTTTATTAATCAAAATAAAGTTTGTGCAAAAGTGCTAAAAGTGATTGCCTTTAGAGCACTACTCTAACAAATTATGCCTCAAATCCCAAATTTGATCATCCATATAATAACCTATAAGCTACTATTTTCATGAGTCCAAAAACAAAACAGAAAAATAACTAATTCATCTATCATTTTCTAGAACAACTTCAACATCAACGCTACATTCAATCCATCCTTAATCAATCATCATAAAATTCTGCTAACATATGCCACAATAGATCAGTATTTCACTAACTTGTTTAACCCAAATGCCACTTTAATGTATCAAGCCTACTTTTCCTCACATGCATGGAAGATAATCTCAAGAACAAGGTAGGAGTAGGATGGTTTTTTAGTAAAGACAAGAAGATAACAGCAATTACAACAATTTTTTTCTTTTATAACTATCTTTATGAAGGATTTTTGCATGGATTTTAGTGTGGCAATTGAACATCATTTAGGCAGAAATACATAGATGTAAGGGAGAAGTAAGTTTTCTGCAGTGAGAGGAAGAAGAAGGATAGAGTTTCAACAGAAAACAACAAGAGAAGAGGCTTTGCCAAGTGTGTGTCATGTGGTGTGAGTAGAGAATGAGTTTGAGGGCACTTGTTAAGTGTCTACGCCAGCTACATGTCCTCTCTTTAGGCTGCCTAATGTCACTTAGTTCCTAAGTCATTTGTCACTTAATTATACTACCATATGTCACTCAATTTATAGGCTTAGTTGTAGCACCCCACTACTATAAATTATATACCGAAACACCCTGAAGACATAACTACTATCACCAAATAAATTTTGAAACACAATTAATCCAAAATTCACAGTTTAATCACATTAAAAATCACTTATACCCAGGAAAAATGTCAATGAATGCATGTACATTTATTTCATGAATGACAATATTATTCACGTGCATGTGTATGCCATATAATGCATGAAATGCATTTCTAAATTCTCAATAAATTATTACATAAAGCATCCTAGGGTTTTAACCCTAATCATGGGATAATGGGATGTTACATTAGTCATCCTAAATTTCTACATGTCAACTTATCTTGCTACTTGAAATTTTTCCTAGCCTAAATGTACATTTTAATCCATCAATCTTCCAATTATGTAACTCCAAATTACTAATTGTAATCCATCAATTCCTTTTATTGGTAAATCAAAATACAAGACATTAGAAATGGCACAACCATGTCAATTGAGTGCAATTTTTCTAAATCAAAATTCATGTGATTTTCTAAGTAATCTAACACTCTAACACTCAATAATTTTGGAAGCTGACTATTACACATGGGGAGTGATGTCTTAGCGCTATAAGAGATGGAAATGATTATAATTTATATTTATAAAATAAAAATGGCATAGGAGTATTATAGGGCAGTTATATTGCATTTAGTAGCTAATTTTTACATTTGGCATTTTTTTTCACTATACTCTTGTGAAATAAATTTTATTGTTTTCATTATCATACTTACATTTTTCTTTAGGTATCACACTATAGAAAAGGCTTAGGGACTGCCTAGGCAATTTAAGATGCTACATATTAACTGATGTGCAAAAGGACTGGAGTGGACACCATTGCCTTATCATTGCACATAGCTACCCTAAGGGCATACACACCTATGAGGTAGAGGCTAGTATAGGCACCCTTATCCCTACCACCACCTCTAATAGAGTCACTAATTCCAATAGAGGTGAAGCAATAACTAGATCACTAAATGCTCGATTTCACTATTAAGGCACAATAAAAGAGGTACTAAGCCTTATACTCTAAATAGTTTAAGGTACCCTACTTCATCAACTAGAATGTCCTTAAATAGCTGATTCTCACTCACAGGTTGCACAAGATTATCTTGTCTAATGGGTGATCTAATGTCTTTGAATTCCATGACCCATTCTACCAAAAGTTAGCACTAGAGTTCATATATAGCCTTCATAAATTTCCTAGAGGTAGATGGCACAAAGACCTCATTGGTAGACACATTAATGCTTCACTTCATACTGGGAGGCATTGAGTATACTATAAGCTACAACTAATTCATAGCCTTTCTATATTTCTATACTAAGGAGTGAACAGGGTCATTGGCGCCAAGTAGGATTTACGTTGACTATAACCTTTTAAACATAGATGCGATGTAACATCCCGTTTCTATGTAACGGGTTAAACCCTAGAAACGGGTATAAGTGAGGTCAATCAGTGAAAGTAAGACAACACATCTCATGCTCGTGCATTAGTAAATAGTGAGTATGGCACATGAAAATTTATTGTACATGCATTCATGACATTTTCCTGGTATAAGTGTGAATAAATGGGGAATTTTGCAAAA